>VYZT01023650.1:59957-113164 GCA_013400735.1 Pomatostomus ruficeps | reverse complement strand
TAATACTTGTCCTAAAGGTGTGTGTGCACCACAGCAATCAATACATAAAGAAATAAGTGTTGTAAGGAGGAAGGATTTTAGAAATTGTGTGGAATTATTCTGCTTCCATCTGGAAATGGCACGTAAGAGAGAATTAAGTTGCAGTTTGCCTCCCTGAGTTTTGTCCAGTGTGCAGATGGAGAGAAGCCTGAAAAAGGAGTGGAAAGGGAAACATGGCCAAAGGAGTGGAGGTTTTGGAAGCAACAGAGGTTTGTTTGGGGCAGGAGGACTGATTGCTGTGATCTGGAGTGCCAGACCACTCTTCAGTAGCAAGTATGAAATTTTAGTAACAGTACTTCCACGTAGTGGTTTGTAGGGGAATGCCTCCAATGTCTCCATGTCATGTCTTTTTAAATGTAGTTTGTAGCAACACACTTGTAGGACTTGGAGCACTTGAGAACATGAATGGACTTTTTCAGTTAGAATTAGTATTAATGTGCACAGACGGAGGAGACATTTTGGGCTGTTTGGAAGAAATATGTTTTGCCAGAGTGGTTTGTATGGTTTAACACAACCAGACTGGATCAAAGTTATCTTTAAAGGTCCCTCCCAACCCAAACCATTCTGTGCTTCCATCTGGGATCTGTCTAGAAAATGAAGAAGTTATTCCAGTGGTTACCTTCAGCAAGGCTTTAGATTGTTCTCCCTGCAAAGTCCAGTTGTAAATGCAATTCTTCATTGGTTTTATGTTGCTTCCAGCTCTATCCAGCTTGTTATCATAACTCTTGGTCTTGGAAATGACAGAGCTTTTGCAGTGCAAATTGTTGGAGATGGAAACAATTTGAATGGTGGACTAAAGCAGTGATGTTTGTCTCTCTATCTCCCCATCCTGGGAAAAGGACTAAATTTTTTGTATATATGCTAATTAGAAGTTCTAAGGAAAACCTGGTCTTTACTCAAGATTGATACTCAGAAAACACAAAGATGGTACTCTGGTTCCCACTGGAGAGAGAAGTTTCTGAAGGATCCTTTGAAATGGCAAGGGAAGGATGTTTGCAACGTGTAATTTTCAAAAATATTTTTATTTTAATATTTATTTAGTATTAATAAAAATATTGCTGTAAATATCTTCTCCCTCTGCTTCTGTTGTTGTCTTGTCTTGACCCTGACCAAAGCATGCTTCAAAAGGTTTTGTGGCCTGCAGCATTTAGATCAATCTCATTTCATTCTAATAGGAAATGCTTTGGTATGTCCCAACTGTTTTGAGGATGGTTGATTGTAAGAGAACATTTTGGTAACTTCAGAGGCTTGTGAAGCACTTGGTGTCCTGGCTGCTCACCAGAATAGGTTTCACATGATTCACCTAGCTACATTTGGCCTGTTTTGAAAAACAGCAAGTTTTTAGGTGTCTAGAAGCTTCTTGGAATTGAGGGCTTTCTCCAGTTCCTTTGTCCAGGGCTTTTTGTGATTTTGGCCTATTTCTGCAGCCCAAGGAAGCCACGTTGTACTGAGCCAGTAGAAAGCTAATTTTCATTTGGTAGAGAGACAACGTTTGCATCTGGATTAACTTTAGACTAGCATTCAGGTATACTTGCAGTGAAATCTCATTTTCATTATTATTGCAAGGCTTTGGCTTAAGCTGCTCATCCTGGTGGAAATGTTGCAAGACCTTGGGCTGAACTCTAATCATAATGATCAGTCAGTTCTCTTTGGCTGCATATTATCTAAAATTGGAAAAACAGGCCTCTTCTAGTCTTAACCCAACCCAAACTGGTTTTTCTCTGGTATTATCTTCACACACCAAAATGGGTTTTGACTTTCAGGTCTCAAAATGCCTCTGTTCACCTCAGCTCTAATGGGCTTGGCTAGGTTTGATAAGGAAAGTCTTTTCAGAGCAAGCTTGTGGTAGCACAGATAGTTAGACACAACTGTTTTTCTGATTTTCCTGCTTGGACTGGTGAAAATCTTGTTTAACAATTTTATTTTCCCCATAGTGTAAAGAGGAGGACTGAAGTGTTGGGAGATTATGGTAACTGGTATGGCTGGGAATCTCATTTATTAGGGATTGAAATTCCTTGTCTGACCACAAGAAAGCACTTTGTTTAGACTCTCTTGTGAGACAAAATGAAGCAGATGGGAGGTGTTTAGGTGACATATGTCACTGCTCAGGGGTGGTTGTTTCAAGAGGCAGGAATGAATTATCAAGGGTAGGGCGATACATGGGACCTTTAGAGCCTCCTCTGTTTATTGTCTGAGGTATTTGAAGACTAAACTAATAAACACGTTTTTCCTTCCCTAAAGGTTCTGCCAATTCTTGAAATTCTGTATCATGTTGAAGAAAGGAATTCACACCATGTTTACATGGCCCTTATCATTTTGCTGATCCTTACAGAGGATGACGGCTTCAACCGATCCATTCATGAAGTGGTGAGTTGCTGTTTTGGTAAATAATCCTTCAGCTCTAAAAATCATCTAAATATTTACTTTTAAGAAGATGCATTGACAAATCTGTTCCCTCAGCAGAGGCTGTATGGGCTCATCCAAATTTGATGGCATATACATATTTCTATTGTAAGAAGAAATAACCTGAAGAGTGATTTCAAAACTTTTCCCAAGTGAAATGAACAAACACACTCCCTCCTGTAGAGAAAATGCTGAAAATATCTCCTTTTTTCTGTATTTTTTTTGCATTCCCTGTTACAAATTAGCCTAGTAATAACTGGGCAGGGTGCCTCAAAGGTGCTGAATGTTTGCCATGGAAGTGGAAGGCCTAGAAGAGAGGAAAAAAAACAGGAAACCTTTTTTATTTCTCTTGAAAAACTTTGCTTAACTAGTTTGATGCAGCCTCTAGCTGGAGTTGTATTTTCCAGACTGAATGTTACTTCCTTACTTGGCACTTCTTTTTCTGTCTTTCTGTTAGATTAATTTCTATTTTATGTTGCCCATATAACAGGATCCAAATTTTTACTAGCTTGGATGGACCTTGACCATCTGTGCAGGAGAATACCTTGGACAATTATGTCCTAGTTTTCCAGCTTCTGAAACTACAATACTACGTGAGATATTTGCACTGATCTAATTTAATTTTTTGACTGGGACACAGAAATTCTCTTTTGGGAAAATTATTATCTTTGTGAATTATTATCTTTGTGAAATTATTGAAATGCAAAATACTGAAAGCAAGTTTCAAGGTTCCTAAACAGAACTTCCTCCCAGGTGAATTTCCAGTCTGTTTTGGAGGGAGCTGGCATTTTTTGTTGGTGCCAAGCAAGTAAAGACTTACAGTATTTTTTCTCTGAAATTTCAGATTATTTAGTATAACTCTGTGTGTAGAAAGCAGGAAGAGATGATTTAAATGCAGGTTCCCAGGAATACCTTTTTGGAAGCAGCTTTTAGGAGCACCTACAGTAACCATGCAGATGACTTAAATATTTTCCTGAAGCCTTTTTCCTACCTTCGACTTTGTGTGCCTTGAACCTGTACATGTGCACCAGAGGTGTACATGTGTGATGTGTATTTTTGGGCTCCATGTCACTGAGCCTTTTAACCTCTCTCATAAATTGGCTTGTTGAGAGTTGGAGTTTAGCAGACAAGGTGTCATTCCTGCCTCAATCTCTTCCCCTATCACTCTTCATTCATTTTAGAGGCTTTACACATGGTCTTGCAATCAATTCCTCACTGGATGAGTAAAAGTGGAAGATTTCCCTAAAATTCCTTAATGAAGACCCAGCTGTGGAATGAAAACATAAATCAAGTTTTCTTGTCTGGTTCATTCTGCCTTTCAGCTAACCCTGCCAACAGAGTTGTAGTGTTTGCTTGCAATGTGGATATTGGTTTACTACTTCTGTCTTAATAAAAACACAAACCCCACCTTGTTCCTTTTACCCTGCACTGATCTTTTTTTTCATTCTTGCCTTTGCTTCTTCCATTTTCTTCACAATTTTTTTTATTTTACTTCAGGTGTTCACTAACTGCTTATTTCTTTTCCTCTCTGGTTGTGTTTTCCTGTTCTGTAGTGTCTGGTTCCATTTGTTAATACTGCTGTGTGGCCAGAGTTTTGCTGGATTTGCTTTTTAGGTGTGTAATGGGGCGGGTGGCTGTGAGGTGTCTGAGCCTGCAGGCCTGTCTGTGTGAGCTTCTACACATGCCTACAGATCCTAAGAAGGGAAATAAGTGTAAGGGAGAAAAAGTTTCAAAACCGTGCTTATAAATCCATTCCCCTCACCTGTGTCTTTGAATTAATGGATGTTTTCAGGTATGAATGAACAAGCTACTGTTCAAAAACTATGGTACGATGCAAGAAATTAGTCTCATACTTTCTTAAATACTGACTCCACATCTCCTAAAACCTAAAAGGGTATTATGGGTCTGCAAAATGAAGGGAGTCATAAAATCTGTGTAGGCCTTTCTGTAAAATGTGAGCACCTCTCATCAGTTTCACAAACCTCATGCACTGCAAATATCTACCAAATTTTAGCAGTTGCAGCAGGATTATTTTTTCCTCCATCACATGGGTAAAATACGAAGAAAAAAGGATGTACTGTATTTTAGATCAACCTGTTTTTCCTCTCTGCTGTGTATCCCATGTACTGTTCTTATAAGAACCATGACTGTACAATTCATTTATGGGATATTTTTCTTTGTGGCATTTAAGCCACATTTATTTATTGATTTTTAAGATGAATTTTAGCAAGCAAAGTTTTATAAATCTGGTGATTATACCAACTGGTAAGGACCTCAGGAAACCACAGAAACTCTTTTCGAGTGCTGTAGGATGCTGAAGCACTTTTTATTTAAAATGAATGCGGTCTTAACTGCCTGGAAAATATGATCAAAATCATAGGCCCTGTTCCTGCAATTGGTTTAATGCATTTGGGTCACTGTAACCACACAGAACTCCATTTCTTTCACAAATACTAACAATAATTGTAAGAGCAGAGTAAACAAGTAAATATAAGAATTCCCCAGAGGGACAAGTATTGGTGATTTTTTGTCTCTGATTTATGAAATTCTGAATAGAGCTACATCAGATGTCATAATAACATTATACAGTATTTTATGCAGCAGTAACCTTATTATGCTACTGTAGCACTTTATGCTGTAGTAAATGGTGATAGACTGTAAATCACGATTTAGCTGTTTATTTTTAGTGTGTTAAAAAATACCTCACAAGCAAAGTTGTGGGAAACTGAGACTCTCACTGCTTAGTATACGTAGAACTGAGCTCCTGCTCTTTGCATCTGCAGTTTGTCCTTCCTGAGTTGTAGTTATCCAAGTGCCTGGTATTCAAAAGAATAATTAATCAAAACGTTTAAACTTCTTGTAAAATTATTCTTGCAAGACCACCCCAGGACTAAGCTTTTTTCTTTTTTTTCCTTTTTAATGTTAACTGCAAACTAATGGGATTGGTCAGTGGGAGCACTGGTTCCAGGTAGATGATTTTGAAATTTAAGACATTTTCATGCTTCATGCTTCTAAAACCCAAAATGGATGGTGGTCGTTGCTGTTGTCATTTTTGAAATATCCATTTCACTGCCTACCAGCTCAAGTTGCTCTCCTCAGTGTGAAGGAGACGTAACAGGTTCTGGTATGTAACTTTATAACTGTGAATTTATCTATTTTTTTTTAAGAGTAGTGTACTATTTCAAGGAATAGTTTTCTCCCTAAATGTCATTTTCCCCAGGTTGGTGTTTTCAGAGTTTCAGGGAGAACCACTGAAGGTTTCACTGGTGAGACTGGAGCATTAACATGTCTTTGTCCATGCTTACAGCTGTCAACGTATTATTTAACATTTCATGTTTTCATTAGGAATTTGAAATTTGGTGGCCTTTGTGCCGGGGCTCTGCTGCTGGTAATATGACTAAATGTGACCAAATTACCAATCTCCGGGCACAGAGAGCGCTCTGTGTCCATCTGCCCAGCAGAGACGTAGCCGGGGTGGCCTGACGCCCATGGAAACTGAATATTGTCATTTTGCTGCTCCCAGAGCCATCTGGGCTGCATACATCCTCCTGCCCAGGGATCCTGTTATCCTCTGAGATGGGCAGGGACGAGATGCAGCTTGTGCAAGCACGGCTCCCAGCTCCCATGGGATGGGACTGTGCTCCCAGGGATGTTGCTGTTGCTGCTTGTCAGGACCTGAAACCACACAGAATTGTTAGGCTTGGAAAAGCCCTGCAAGGCCATCAAGGCCAGCCATTCCCCCAGCACTGGCCCCAAGTGCCACATCCACATGTTGATGAAGGTGTATAAGAACGGGGGCCCTGATGTGACAGTGGTTAGGAGGGATTTGAAAGAGGTTGGGACTGGCTGTACATGGAACATGGGATGGTGCAGTGGGGGAGAGGGACAAGAGTTAAATAAGAAGTAGATAAGGTTTTGGAATGCTGAGGAAAGAAATGAGTAAACAGGCAGGATAAGAAGAGAGTGACAAAAAGCTGAGGAAGGTAAAGTCAGATGCCTTTTTGATGAGAGACTGGGATGGGCAGGTTAGGACAAAGAAGAGTGGCTTCACCCTGACAGAGAGCAGGGTTAGATGGGATGTTGGGAAGAACTTCCTCCCAGTCAGGATGGTGGGGCTCTGGCACAGGTTGCCCAGAGAAGCTGTGGCTGCCCCTGGATCCCTGGAAGTGTCCAAGGCCAGGTTGGACGGGGCTTGGAGCAGCCTGGGATAGTGGAAGGTGGGCCGATCTTTAAAGTCCCTTCTAACACAGACTGTTCCATGGTTCTGTGATGATAAGGTGTGGGTGGGAGGAGTGGAAGCAGGTAAAAGAAAGAGCTGAGAAGGAACGGGGTCTGGGAGGGTGAGGAGGTGGGAATAAGTCACAAGGCGGGAAAACAGAAAAGCTGATGGCTTTTTTATGGAACAGAGATCCGTGGGTAGATGAGAAAGATGTGGCTGGAGATGTTGGAGGGCTCAAGGTACTACTTGAGATTACTTAACTTGTCCCAGTCCCATTTCTCTTGTTCCACTGGGACACCTTGTGGGAGGGAGCACATGATGGGATCTGGTTCTCAGTTCCAGAATAGTGCGATTTGGGAACTTCCACTTTGGTTGGTGAAGTACAGGGATGTGCCCCACAAAAGTGCACCAAAGAGGGTGGGAGGAAACATGGGGATTGTTTTATTTGTGGGAGGAGGTTGCTTTGCTATTTCACCCACAAATCAGAGACTCTAAAAAGTAACTTACTAGAAATGTAATCAGTTAAGTTGATAGGTTTTTGGCCAGCATAAGTGTATTTTGTCTAAGAGGGGAAAAAACCCTCCAAACTCTTGGGTATCGTTTCAGAGTAAATAGAGTGAAATTATTTCTTTTCAATAATCATCAGGAAATATGTCCTTTTATGTACTATTGGTTTCAATTTACATTGTGTGTCATGTCAAAACAAATAGTATTTTATACTACCCATTTTCATAGCTTTATTTCGATTTTTCAAAAGTCTGTTATATTTTCAATAAGCATTTAAAAATCAGGAAATGAAATGTGCAACCACAGCTTATCCCTGTTATATTTATATATTCCTGAGAGTAACCATTATTCAGTGATCATATACTGTATTCTTCAAATAAGAACATGTTTTTCTTCTGGAAGGTTCCAGTGCTGAGCTTGAGATATTTGAGCTTGAGATATTTGCTTGAGATGTTTGTCAAATATTCATTTATTTCTTTATATCAAATCTTCTCTTAAAATCAGGTATATTCACACAGTCATAAATAAGCTGTTATTAAGAAATTGCAGTTAAGGCAACCAGGATGAATGTCTACACTTTAGCGTTTCGTATTTATGAAGTAACCCATGAACTTGCTATATCTGACCATATGTTTATGCTAAGCAGCCTTGGGATGATCAAGTTCTCCATTAGCAGAGTATTTTCTTGCAGTAAAGTTTGTATGTGTAATTCATTAATTGCAGTAAGAGCTTTTGAAATTTTCACTTGCCTTTTTTTGTGAAAATGTGTGTGAATTTTGCTTTGTCTTTCAGGCATTTCCTGTTAATCATCTATGTTGTTCATCCCAACTAGTTGTCCTTGTTTACTGAAACTCCTTGGATGACTTGTTTTCATTTATACCATCATCACTTTGTCTTAAAATAGTATTAGTGACTTGTTATAACCAGAAATCATACTGGTTTCCACATCCACTCATCGCCTGCTATTTGTGGAAACCTTTCTTGTAGTGATTTCATGTTTCCTTTTTGTTCCTCAGCCGTGACCATTCTCCCCTTAAATACCTCTCAAGTCTTTCTGTCTTCCCCCTATTCTGATTTTTTGATCCTTTTGCCAAAAGGTGTTTACCATCAACCACCATACCTGAGCCTGTAGCTGGGGATATTTTATCACCTTTGCCATGAAATAGTGTTTTTCCCATCTATAGGTTGCAGTCATTGGCTTCATTTTGCCTTCCTTGTGGGAAATAGGAAAGTGCGGAAAAAGAGACAGGTACTGTGCAGCATGTGATAATGGAGATATTTTTAAAAAATTATTTTAAAATTTATTTCAAGAATCTGAACTTTTATTTTGTCTCTCCATATATAATAAAAAAAAATACTTCTATATCTCAAACTGCATCAGCTTACCAGTTAAAGTGAATCACAATAAGGATGCTATTTCAAATGTCTCTTGTACTGTGAAAGAGCTTCCAGAGGTACAGACTCATGGAATGGTTTGGATCAGAAGGGACTTTAAAGCTCCTCTCAGGGTTCCAGCCCTGCCATGGGCAGGGACACCTCCCATTATCCCAGCCTGCACCAAGCCCTGTCCAGCCTGGCATTGGACACTCCTAGAGATCGCAGGGGCAGCCACAGCTGCTCTGGGCACCCTGTGCCAGGGCCTCCCCACCCTCACAGACAGGAATTCCTTCCCAATATCCCATCTAACCCTGTCCTCTGGCACTGGGAAGCCATTCCCTGTGTCCTGTCCCTCCATGCCTTGTCCCCAGTCCCTCTCCAGCTCTCCTGCAGTCTCCGTTCTCTCTCTGAAGTTATACAGACTGATAGCTTTGTGTGCAATAGTCCTTGTTAAACATATTTATGTTTTGACTGAGAATAACCCTCAATTTATAGAGGATCTTTTCTATGTTTTTAGGACAGCTTCTATTGAGTCATTTTTGCCAGTCCTTTAAGGCAGGGTGTTGGGTACATGGGTGTCCTCCATGTAGGCTGGCTAAGTACAAGGAAAGAGTGGATTGATTCTCCTTCTGCAACGAACTTGGAAATGGTGGTTAACGTCATCCACCCTGATAATGGAGGGCAGTGAATTATGTGAAGCTCTTAATCTAGCTGGTGACTTCCTCTACGTAGTAGGGGAAGAGACCTCATATCTGTCACAGGAAAGGCTTCAGTGCGAAGCCCACACTTCACCTGTGGATCTGCCCCATGACCTCCAGTGTGTGTGCTCTTGCCCATCAATCAGAGCTCCCATGTGCTGCCTCTTGCCCAGTCCATGATGAGGGAAAATGGCAGGGCATTGGCAGAATTGTTCAGGTGTCTTGAGTGTAAATGGAAACTTTATAAAATGTAAAGAGTAAGATCAAAATGAGTGTATATGAGTGTGGTGGCACAGGGCATAGAAATTAACGAAGTGCCAAATGTAGTCATCTTTCTACACTGGGTGTGTTTCCACATGACTTAAAGTTGATGAGATCTACTTGGTGATAATGCTGCAGAGGTCTGATTTTTATTTTTTTTTTTTAATTCTGTTTTAATTATGCTTTGGAGTACAAAAATTAAGTCACATTTGAGACTGGAAACTTATTTTCCTGTCTTAAGGAATGTGAGATTCCAGACAGCTTCCTATGTTCTTATTCAGACGAAGGTGCTGAAGAGCCTTGTTCTTTTATTTTTTTTCTTTTGCAGATACTGAAAAATATCACTTGGTATGCTGAGCGTGTCCTAACAGAGATCTCACTTGGGAGTCTTCTGATACTGGTTGTGATAAGAACCATCCAGTACAACATGACACGGACAAGGGTAAGAATTACTTGGAGCACTTGTGAATTCCTAACCTCAGCTGCTTGAATTCAATTTCAAACAGGGAGTGGGATTTTATTAATTCTGTTGCAACCAGTTGGCATCTGGATTTGCAGGAGGGAAGAAAATAGACAGATCAGCTGTATTAACTAAGTGTTTCTGAATGTTCAACACAATTTCTTTGTTGTAATCCAGTTCATTGAGTACGGGTCTGTAAAGACCTTAATTCAGGCAGCAAACTTACCTTCACTTGAGAAGAAAGAGATCCTTAGTTTTGTGAGAAGAAATGATTCATTATAGGCTGGTTGCCTCTCTTAAATGGCTTAAAAGTGGGAATTTCAGGTCTATTTATTGTTAGTGTTTTTAGGAAGGATGACAGAGACAGGGCCAGAAAACCATTTTGAACCCTGGCAAAGCAAAACTACTTTAACTTTGGAGCCTGACAGCCTGGATTGGTTCTGTGCATTTTTCAAGCATTTGCTTTTTTATCTTTTTGCAAACACAAACATAGTATCATGCACGTCTGAATATTTTCAACAATTAACGACACAGAATTTTTTACATTAAACAGTAGCCAAAATATTAAATATAATTTAAACAGGAAAAATTAAGGATTTTGCTTTTATGATCAAGATATTTGGAAGGAATGAGAACAGATTTGGCATATATTTGTAGTATTTAGAATCTGTTATGTTATATAAATGAATATTTTAGACATGAATAGGGAAATTAATCCCTTTTGGATTGGATAAGTGGACAAGTTTCATTCTGTGGAAACCCTTGACATTGAAAGGGCCATCAGATAAATGCTTTTCTGGTCAAATGGTTTCAGGGATGCTGAAATGAAGACCAGTGCTCTGAAGTATAGTATGGTTGTAGTTGTGGGATATATGGAATACCGTGAATGAGTCAATAGGGAGATGAGTTACGAAGTAGAAAGTTTTAGGATAAGACTACAAGAGGGAGAGAGAGGAACGTAGAGAGGAGAAAAATGTCCTCGTGTATTTGTGATAGCTGTGGTGCCATTGTAAACTAACATTGAAAGACAAATGCATGTATGTCTATACATATATGTATGTACACACTCTGAAATCTGTATGGAATCACTCCTTTATAAGCCTCCTATTTTAAGAAAACATGTTAAAACATCACCAAGTATATATGCTTTGCTTTCCTACTTTGTGCTTTTAAAACAACATACATTACTCAGTCTTTTGAATGATTCCTGCAAGAGGTGTCAGCGCGTATCCAATGAACAGTTTGATGTGTTGGTTTTTTTATCTTTCCTCTTCTTTCTGACAGGACAAATACCTTCATACAAATTGTCTGGCAGCCTTAGCAAATATGTCAGCGCAGTTCCGCTCGCTTCATCAGTATGCTGCTCAGAGGATCATCAGGTAAATATAAAGACTCTGCTAGAAAACTGACTTTACTGAAACTCTCAGTAGTAGAGAAACTTGAATTTTGTGTGCCTTAGTACTACGGAAGCATTAATTTTACATGCCTTAGTAGATAACAATGAACTAAACAGCAGATATTATAACTGAGTAACTAAATAATCCCAGAATAAATCTTTCTTCCCCTATATTTCAACCTGTTCTGAATGGACAGAAAAAATATTAGTTTCTCTGTCTTAGAAACTTCTTCTTCTTGATCCTCCTAACAGAACAGCTCAATAGCTGCCTTCAAAACAGAAGGTTTTCAGGGATTTGTGTGAATTACAAATTCAGTCATGTATCCAGTTATTATAAAAGTGCACCGAGTGGTGGTTCTCAAGTACTATGCAGCATGGATTTTCAGCTTGTTTCTTACTGCATATTTGGCAAAAGGTCTGTTTTTTAAATCAGACATAATGCAATGATAATTTTGTGACAGTACCCTGCAAATATCGGCAATAAAGCCTAGATCTGTGCTTTTCAACTGATAAAGTTTATTATCCTGTATAGTAAACAATAGTCAGTATCTGCTCTGGTTCTAAAACAAAAACAGAACTTTAAAGGAGTAGATATTGAAGCTGGTCCTTCCCATTATGTTTCTGTGCTGCGGAGCACATTGTAAAGGCAGGTAACCCTGCGCCAGGCATCCTTCTCATCTTGGCAGCCAGCCCTGCTCCACGCTCCAAGGGAAACTGGGAAGGTCCTTTTTAATGTAATCTGGAATAAATTGTTACAGGGCTTGTCAGGTACAGACTGCGTGCCAAAAATAATAATTGTGTACCTGTACACTTTGTCAAGGACTGGGTTAACATGACATACAGCTTGTTCTTAAGGATTTAATTCTCTCCAAGACACTTCTCCTTTGAAAATGGTTGGTAGTAAAAATAGGACAGGTTACCAGAATGAATGCATTGTGTTGGTGCTTTTCACCTGCCTGATGCTTGCCCTCTTTTCATACCCTTGGCAGAAGTAAAGAGGGTTCAGAGTTTGAAATGGAGCTATTTTCCCCTTACTTGCCACAGACATTGTCTTACATATTTGCTGTGCTCATTTCTCAAATCACAGACATGAAGTCTGAGTTTGCCAAGCATTTGAAATGTTCTGAAATCAGAGATCCTGGTGTGATGTGAGGTACATTTCTCTGACTCTCAGAAACTTGTTCTGGTTCTTACTGTGGTACTTAATTTGCCACTTCAGAACTTCTTCCCAGGATCCTGGGTTCTGATTTTGTTCTGTTTCATTCTACTGCTGTTTCTGCAAGCCAAAGTGAGCTGTGTTCTTCTGGTTACATTTGGGCCAGGAAGGAGTTATCTTGCTAGTCTCAAGGCCCAAGAACTTGTCTTTCACTCATTTCAGGCATCATTTCAGCAGGTTCCTCTAATGTTTGGGAGCCGTATTCCTCATGTCTCTCGACGTGCATAGCTACAACATGACTTGAACATTGCTGCTTGATTTTTAGCTGTGCTATTCTTATTGGAGGCAGACAGACTTGTGCTGCTCCTTGACATTGATGTGTGAGGAAAGAAGGCAAAGGGGTGAATCGCAGAAAACAGGGAAGGGAAATTCTGTCAGAGTAGAAAATCATTGAGTCCAGCTGTTGGAGTCCCCATCCCTGGAGGTGTTTAAAAGCTGTGTGGATGTGGCACTTGGGGACATGGGTCAGTGGTGGCCTGGGCAGTGCTGGGGGAATGGTTGGACTTGGTGGTCTTCAAAGGTTTTTCCAACCTAAATGGTTCTATAATTCTATTCTGTGATCCTATAAATTAGTCTGAGACTTCAGTGCATTTGAAGAATTGTAGACATGTTAGTCTGGTAGGACAGGAAAGGATGCTGGCTGTCCCAGCCATTGGGTGCCATTGGAGCTGTATTGTATTGTTCTGCCTGGAAATAATGGAAGGGTTGATAGAGGAAATGGTCATACTCACCAACTGAAGGAAAAAAAAAAGGCAATAAGATGTATATTGTATATACTATGGCATTCTTACATAGTCCAAAGGTATTTCTTGCTGTTGCATTTAAGCTTCTGTCTTGTTGTAGCCCGACACTCCATATTATTATAAGTGGAAATTGTAATGAAGGAGGTGACTTTAGATTTGAAACAGAACCAGCAAAACAAGAGGAGTATTAGGGAAAGAGCATCCTGTTCGGGAGTTAGAAAACTGTACATCTGGACAATTGGCAAAAACGACCACCAAGACTGGAATTTAATTTGTTGTTGTGATCATGATTGCTTATAAATCAAAATACTCTACTTAAAAAATGTATTAAAATCTGTTGTAAAATGTCCTGTGGGACTAGGACGTGGGCAGGCTAGAAGGAAGAGCCAGTTCTAGGAGCACCCTGTCTCCTGTTAGACTTTACTGCATTTTCTTCTCAGGAACTTTACAGCCCTGGGTTCCTTGGCAGGTTTAAACACCATAAAGGAAGTATTTTAACCTGATTTCCTCTCAAAATACACTCAATTTACTATAAAGTTTCAGTTATCAAGAAAGCAGTAAAAATACACATATTTCTTGAGGGACTGATGTTTGAGTCATATATGGTCTTTCCTTTTTCTACCTTAGGAAGTCTGTTATCCACAATTATTAAACTTAGCCAGCAGTGATCGACTCGGCTTTGTTCCATGATGCCAAAGCAGAATATGTACATTTATACACCTATTCTGCTTTACTATCAGAGTACAAGCATCTTAATGAGAAAGTGTTTTCTGTGAAGGAAAAACAAGATAGTACTTTATATTACATGAAGTATTTCAGGGTGTAGGTTTCTAAATTAAGTAGCTCTGAAATACTTAAAATCTGCTTAGCAATACAATTGAATAGACAGTCATAATTTAAACCTCACCAGATGCTCTAATGACTCCTTCCTTAATGTGAGAATTAATTCCATTTCCATGCAGGCTTTTTCCTAATCCTATTCTGAGCAGAGACAGCCAATTGTTTTAAATTCTGAAGACTATTTTCTGTGAAAGAATGAGCTGAGAATATTCAATGTAGTGCACTTAAGAGCTCAGTAAAATACAATTTTATAATGTTGGGTAATTTGTATCACATTCCAGCAAAGCATGAAAATTGTCAGATATGTTTAAATCTATCACAAGCAGCTGCTGGAAGTTAAAAATAGAAGTAATAGATGTTTCCTAGTGAGATCCAGGGTTCACTTAGTGTTGGATGTCCTCTGTTGTAGATTGCCCTGACTTTGGGATCCTTGCCTTTTCTGATCCCTGTATGGGCCATTCACTGAAGAGTTGGACTCAATGATCCTTGTGGGTCCCTTCCAGCTCAGAATATTCTGTGGTTCTGAGATTCTCTAAGCACTGCTACCATGGGTTTGTGTTAAATTACACAGAGCGCTTTTATCAGCAGAGTGCTGAGGACGATACTGCACTGCACTGTGGAGTGCTGCCATTTGTAGTATCTTGAAATTATTTTTAAATGCACCTGCATAGTAGTGCAGGTATTCAGTTTGTCACTCAAGACTGCAAGTCAATTGGCCTTAGTTCCTTTAACCTGTTTGGAAACAGGTTTCATGGTATTTGGCTTTTCTGCAGCTTGCCTGACTGATGTAGTATATGGGACACTTGGACGGTCTTCCTCAGATCAGCTGTGTTCTGGCATCTCTTCTCCATGTCATTCTAATAAAATTAGTGAGAAGAAGAGGACTGATCACTTCAGGCAAATGCTTTTCCTATAGCTTCATGTGGTGGAATGTTTGCTGTTTTCTAAGCAGGCATATGCCACTAGAGGTTGCCATGCACCTCACTAATTAGATGTGCACTTTTAACGTTAAATGACTTCATGGGGCTAGAAACATCATCCAGTTTTCCTTTTTTTCTGCATTATCGCCACAGCTGCTCATGTGCAGGGCTGTGTTTACTTTATTGATTGCACTGTACATCTTGTGCATGCAGTAGGTTGTACTTGAGTGTCATCACAGCCCTGCTGTACCTGCTCTGAGAGTAAAGCTTGAGACCTATGTACCAGCTGTAAAGGTTGTTTTTCTTTTTTTTAAATTGCATTGTAAGTAGTGTACTTAAACATCAGTGCTTGTAAAGTCTGAATGCATTGCTGTAGTTCCTCAGGTCTTGCATCTGAGAGGAGGATGAAACCCTGAATTCCCTTTTCACTCTTCAGCAAAGTCTTCATCTTTTTGTAGGGTCAATTATGTTTCTTAAGCTACTGTGAAAATTGCCACTCTTGATCATATATGCTGCTGTATTTGAGAAGTTTCAGCTCCCCAACCAAACCATTTATTTGCTTTATGATTTTCTATGTTAGTAATTTAGTAATTTAATTTCTCTGGTATGGTTTCCTCTTACAGAAGTCTGATGGGATTTTCTTGAGTAAAAATATTTAAGACTGTTGTTTAGGAAAAAGAGTACAGGATGTTACTTTAAACTGTGCTTTTTAAGCCCAGTTTATGCTGGACTAAAAATTGTCTTCAAGTTGTAATGTGTGAGTTTCTATAGGAACATTATATTGCTACTGCAATGCATTTCATAGGATCCCAGAACAGTTTCAGTGGGAATGGACCTTAAAGCCCATCTCGTTCCACCTTCCATTCCATAGGCTGGGATACCTTCCACTAGACTGGGTTTCTCCAAGCACTGTCCAATGTTTTCCTTACTGTAATTCTGAATAAAATTCTCTTATACCCAGTACAACCCTGCCCTCTGGCAGTGGGAAGCCATTCCCTGTGTCCTGTCCCTCCATGCCTTGTCCCCAGTCCCTCTGCAGCTCTCCTGGAGCCCCTTTCGGCCCTGGCAGGGGCTCTGAGGTCTCCCTGGAGCCTTCTCTTGTGCAGGGGAACAGCCCCAGCTGTCCCAGGCTGGCTCCAGAGCAGAGGGGCTCCAGCCCTGGGAGCATCTTTGTCACCCTCCTCTGGACTGGCACCAGCAGCTCCATGTCCTTGTGCTGTTGTTCCCCAGGGCTGGGGCAGCTCTGCAGGTGGGGTCTCACCTGAGTGGGGCAGAGGGGCAGAATCCCCCTCCCCTGCTGCCCACGCTGGGGGTCAACCCAGGGCACGGGGGGATCAGGGCTGGGGCAGGTCCAGTTCTCATCTCACCCACAGCACCCCCAGGTCCTTCTCCCAGGACTGCTCTTGATCCATTCTTTGCTCAGAAAAATTTGTATGAATCACTGTGTTTCAACAAAGAAAAATGTTTATAGAGCAGCAAGACCTGCGTGATCTGACCCAGGTATTAGGGGGCACACTGAACTGAAAAATCTGAAATTGGTAGTGTGTGAATGTGAGGAAATTAAAATTTACCATTTGCCTAATAATATATTTTAGCAGTTCCAATAATGAGATGTAATTGCTGGCTCAAAACTCTCTAGACTGCTTACATAGGAAGATAAACAAATTTGTCTCCCACACAGGTTTAGACTCTGAGCCATTCTGGTTTTCCTGCCTTTTTTCCTTTGATGTCCACAGTGCTTTTGGGAAGCTCTTTAACAGAGATTCCTTTTTCATTGGAGATTAGCAATGGGATAGGTGGAGCAGAGCACTAGTGAGATGGAGTTAGCAAAAGCAGAGGTGCTTCTTAGGGGGAAAAACTTGGAAGCATAATCCAGGTTGCTGCATGAATGCTTCAAGCTTGTTTGCTTTCTAATTTAATTCTCATTTGGAAATGTGGGTATAGAACAGAAGTATTTCCTCTCATACAGGAGTTGTGATTTTTAAATTTTAAGATTTGAGCTAAGTTGGTGTTTCAGACTTCAACTGAGATGTCTAAATTCAGCAAATCAAATTAGGTGAATAGGATATGCAGTAATTTTGTTAAGCTTATAATTCTGGCATCTTTCTTACAGCAGGGTAATGAATGGAGTTAAATTAGAGCAGTTTTCAGATAGAAAACTTCCTAACATTGTTCCAGATTTAGGAGTTGAAGCCCTTGGATGCTAGGAAACCTTATTTTGAAAAACTCTTTAATTTCAGGGATGTCAGCATTCAGCAATCAAGAAGCAAGACAGCGCTAGTAAGATGTTCAGTGATTAATTTATAACAAAATCACCAACCTCTACTTTTATTAACATATAACATGAAAACTGTTTCCTCCCTCCTTTATTCTGTCTCCATTGGTGCTGTTGGAACAAGGGATTTGTGTTGCTTGGAGCTGCACAGCTCTGGGCATGGTTTGTAACACACAGGTTTTCATCATGCCATGCACACCAGGAGCCTTGGGTTGGCTGTAATGGCACTGTAGGAATGATCAGTAGACAAGGTTTTTACAATCTGGGTTCAAATCTTCATCTCTTAATTGAGCCATTAAATTAAATCTCAGTTTACTGATCTCTTAATCATAGCAGAGAATTGTTCACAATGGCAAGCCCTAGAGAAAAGACTGCTCCTGCTCCCACAGCAGCAGACATTGGGAGACTTCACAGGTTAAATTATAACCTAATAAACGATGAAGCTTCTTGGAATTAGTGCCTTGTGGCCAGGGCTGTTAAATACTGAACACTCTAAGCTTCAGCTTTGTACTGCTCAATACTGAACCCTCTGAGCATTAGCTTTCCCATTCCTTTTTTTAACCAAAAGAAAAGAAGAAAGGAAGGAGTTGAGGGTAATGAACAGTTTCACCAAAGCAGTGAAATCTGCCTCTGCAAATAACGTGAGGGGAATAGTCAAAGCCCTGGTTTCTGAATGTGAAACTCAAGTACCTCCAGTCTGAGCTGTTCAAGAATAACAGGTAATTTTTGGTCCTCTTTTAAATCACATACGGGTTGTGCTAGAAAAAAATTATTTCAATGGATGTTATCACAACAGTATGACTATTCTCTAAATTTTCTAAATGAGATTTTAAACCTCTGGCTTACGTTAATTTCACTGGCAGTGCAGGGTGCCCCACAGCTCTACTCTCCAATTCCATGCTTTGGGGGAACCTGTTGATACAAACCGTGGCTTTTAGTAATTCCTATCCCTGATTATTTTCATGCAGACATCATGTCACTGAGGTGAACAAGCAAAGAGCATCTTTGTGTGGAGGCAGCTTTGGGTGATTTATCTGCAACTTAACTAGCTTGTTTGTTTTTCTGTGTTTGCTTTAAAGCAGTAGCTGATGACCTGTTCATCCCAACAAACTTCCATTGCCATACAACACTCAAATTGGCGAATTTGTTACTTTGAAAAATTGGTATTGATTTATCCCTCCATCTTTCATTTGGATGGTGTTTACCATGTGCTGTAACATACAGGTTTTAGCAATGAATCCCCTTCAGAAATGGAAGGCTGCAGAACTGACTGGTTAACTTTGCTTTGAAAGCAAGAATTAAAATCCTCAAAGACAATTTAGTGCTTCTTAACTTTGAAATAGTTTGTAGCATTTTTGGTTAGAGAAGAAAGGATTATTGTCTAGCCTGGATATAAAATGGCTGCTCATGCCAGAGGGCAAGGTTACATGGTGTAGTGGGAAGGAATTGCTGGCTGGGAGGGTGGGGAGGCCCTGGCACAGGGTGCCCAGAACAGCTGTAGCTGCCCCTGGATCCCTAGGAGTGTCCAAGGCCAGGTTGGATGGGGATTGGAGCACCCTGGGAGAGTGGGAAGGTATCCCTGCCCATGGCAGGGGTTAGAATGAGATGATCTTTAAAATCCCTTACTACACAAACTATTCCATGATAAAATGATATTCTCTTTATTAGAAACTGCTTTAGAATGAGATTTTTTTTTTAACCCCTATGCTGTGTAGTGTGTTGCAAAATTGATAATCCTACTTTTATTAAGCGTTCCAAGTAGAGTGAAAACCAATTTCTTCTCAGAAGAAGGGCCTTTGTGATATTCTCGTGCTCAGGCTGTCTTTGAAAGAGGACACTGTGGAAATGGAAGATCAAGCAACTTCAAGCCCCTGAGCCTGAACTTTGCTTTTCTCCTGTGGGCTGCCAGTAGCTGGGATTGTGTGTGCAGCAGGACAGCTGGAGACACTGTTTGAGTCAAACCTTGGGCAGCCTTGCCATCCCTTCCTTGAGCTGTGCACAGGCACAGGCTCCCTGCTCTGTGTGCAGTGCTTTCTATACCCCTCCTGCTCTGCTCTATCACTGCTATTTCTCAAGCCTACAGGGGGTCTCAAATCCCTGGGGTGCCTTTTATTGCGATACAGAAGCGATTTATAAAGATCTCAATAGTGTTAAATAAAAGAAACATATGCTGGCCTTATTAGAAGCTTGTTGACCTAGATTAGCTGTGGGGAAGCTTATAAGCTGATCAGCCATTCCAAAATTGAGAGGTGTCATTGCAATTAGTAGGAAAGGCTGTGACAAAAGGAAAGACAACAATTGTTCAGACAAGGAAAAAGAGACTATTAGTAGCAAATGGGCTCTTGCTGGTATGACTTAGGGATGTAAATAGAATGAAGTTAATTTTTTAAGAGGAAAGAAGCATCCTTTGTTACTGAGAATTGAGTGTAGCTGTGGTCAAATGTATCAAAATGCTGCCTTAGCTATGTCAACAGCAAGAGGAATACCCCATGTGAGCTCGCCTGTTTTTGCCTGTGTGTAACATATGGAGGTGAGGTTTTAGGCTGATATCAGCTGTTTCCAACATGGAGATATCATTGAACTTGGTTTAAGCCTGGTTGAACCTGCTGGGGATTCTGAGTGGGCATCTGATGGGACAGTAATACCCTTGTCCCCCATCTGGCATGAGCAGTCGAGTGCTGCACGTGCCATTGGAAGTGTTTGCAGCCCAGGACCCCCAGCTCATGGGTCATGGAGGCTCCCCAGATGGACAAATTGGATCAGTGTGAACTACAGAGGGCTTCCGGGGAAACATTTGCTTCTCTCTGTGCCAGGGTCATCTCGCATGGAGCAGAGTGGTTAAACTATTTTATCTTCTGCTCTGCAGTTACTTGCCACAGGACTCCTTAAAAACAACATTTTGACTGCTGAGGTGGCTTTAAAAGGTATTTAGTACCAAAACATCCACCACTCTGAAAGCTCAGCTTTGTACATGGTAGTTTGCTCTTCCTTCAACCTCTTCTTGTCTCTGCTGACATGTAGGTCAGAACCAGCAGGATAATTCGGTAATTTTCAGGATCAAAACACTACTATGACTCATTTGTCTTCTGCGATGGAGAAAATTGTGTATTTCAGAGTATTTCAGAGTCTTACAAAATGGCTAGTCACTGCCTGGCAGGATGTGTGATTCAAATTAGCATAGAACTCAGGTGTGTTTGAAGCCTTGATCCCTGTGTCAGGGCATCTAGAGCATCACATGTGTCACACAGAGCTGGAGCTGGGAGGGAGGAGGCCCCATTGTGACATCTTTAATTTTTATGAATGGCACATTCATTGTTACTGTGCCACATAAACTCTTTGGAAACAGTATAATTTGATAGAGACTTCAAACTGGGGAAGGAAACTTTTCTTTTTTGGTGGAACCTTGAAACTGTTGTGAATCTCTTCTGATAGAAAAGAAGAAATACCTGAGGAAATCTGTAGAGAAATAACTATTTTTGCGATACATTTCCAGTGTTATTTTACAGATTAATTTGCAGAGCAGACTGAGGTTGTTTTGAGTTGTATCACTTAAGTTTTCTGCATGTTTAGTGGCTACAGGAAGCAAAAATGAGAAAGCCAATGTAACATTATTCCAGTCCTGCTAAAGCAATGTTGATTTCTTATAGCTGGAAAAAATGTTAAGGCTACTGAAATGTTTGCTGGGTTGTGTCCCACTGTATTATTTGGGATCTGGATGTCTAATGTGGGGGTCATAGAATGGTTTGGATTGGAAGGGACCTTAAAGATATCTAGATGTGATCCTTAGAGCTTTTATATTATAAAAAAAAAGACTGTTTTATACCAATGAGTTGTCCTGCATGAGATTTTTCTGAGATTTAAAAAAACAAGGGAATTCTGATAGTCTTTTATTTACCATTCTAGAAGAATGCTAGAAAATGCAGTCTTGTCTTCTCAGTTTGTTTTGAATGGAACATATTTATGGGATAGTGTTCCTTAAGAGAAATAGACGTGACTCAAGATAATGACTTGCTTGAACCTGTCACTTATCCTCAGTTGCAGAGTATTTGGCTCATTAATGCTTTATTCTGATACAACATGTACTCTTTCCTTTTTAGAAATTTTCTCTTTGGAAACATCATGCACTGTGATCCAAAGAAATGAATGACTAATGAACTTACAAGGATTTATCTTGACAAACTAAAATGGTTCTAAGTAAACATTAGTATGGAACAAAAGTGTAGCCAAAAATATAGCATTAATTATATTTTTTTTCCTTGTCAGGCTGCTGCGTATTTCACATTTTAACTGATGTTATTATATATGTCTAGTATTTTTCCAGCTTTGCAGTTCAGGGAACTAATGTCCCTCTCCACTTGTGTGAAGTCAGGATTGGTATGAGTGGCTGCAGGGAGGGAAGCAGGGCTGTTAATACCCAACTGACCGGTGTCAGTGCCCTCCAAATGCCTCCTGAAAACTTTCCTTTCCACCACACATGGAAATTTTCAGTTCATTCAGACCTCACACTTCAGTGAGGGTTTTCAAACAGGCTTTCTAATGGATTTTGGGAATAGGAAATAACAGTTTATGAAATTTCTGAATCTCTTAAGTACTTAAACTATGGTATTTCCCACCACCATGTATTTTCACTGGAGTTTTAGTGGCTCTCAAAGACAATATTGCACATTGAATCATCTGACATGTGTAAATGGAGGGTGAAACTATAGGTACGAGCAAAAGAGTCAGGATTTAACAACTTTAATGTACAGCAGGTCTTTATAACCATTGAATGACTCAGCTTTTTTAATGGTAATGGCCTTCAGTGAGTTTAGGAAATAACGGGCTTTTAGGTAAGGTAAATGCACTCACTTTTGTAATGAATAAATAAATGTACTATGAAGTTGTGTAGAGACGTGCTTCTGTAACTCGTTAGTGGTGTGCTAGGGTCTGTCTCCAAGTAGCCCAGTTTGCAGGGGCTCGGATGGATGGATGGTGGTGGGGGCAGCAGAGCAGGGGCTCAGACACTGCTGCCCTCTGTGCCGTGCCCTCTCCCGACGACAGAGGATATTCCAGGTTCAGGCAGACGGAGATGCAAATGCCTGTGTTAATGAGGGTGTCGTAGCATCCCTGTAATCCCGTGCAGAGCCTGTGAATTATCACAAGTGTCTAGCCAAAGGATAAAAGCGCAGGAGGTTTCCAAAACAACATTCCCATAGTAGCATCTCTTAAGCTGCCAGGGATATGTGCCTTCCAAGTAACCAGTGCATCTGGGTGATTAAAGCCTTTGCCTTTGTCTGAAACATCAGAACTGAATAGACACTTCCTCTGAGCTCTTTTACATCTTCTTCGCTTATGGGTCATCAGTTATTTCTGTCTGCTTTTAATATATAAATCCTTTTGTTCTTTTTGATGGAACTTCATCTGTACAGAAGTAATTTGGCCTTTCTGTGGAAGAATCTCATATATTTCTCATTTTGTTTTCAGTTTATCAGACATCTCCAGAACTTGTTTGGTTTTCATTTCCTTGCCCTCCTTCACTATAAATACTTTCATGCATAAAGCTAATACTTCTCTTATAAGCCTGTCATGTACAGTGGGCCAGTACTGTGACAGAGTGCTGCTTCAGGGCATGGGAACTTACATCTGTGACACATTATCACAAATAATCGCTTCTTAAGTATTTAAATAGTTTTCATCCTTTTCTGTGTTGTTGTGGCACCTTTAACCCCATGGTGACCCCTCACTGCCAAACTGCTGTTTTGCAGTAATGTAATTTAAAATCCTGTCATCACTTTATGATGCAAGATATAAATTTAGGGATACTTGTATCTGAAAAGAAGGCCTGGAGGAATGAAGTATTTTTAGAAATCTAAGAGAATGTTATTTAGAAGAGGACATTAGGTGGGGATCATGGAGGAAGGAAAGTGCCAGCAGTGGAAAAGGATCGAGTCAGGATTACTTGAGAACTGGCACATCCCTGTCCATGGGACGTGGTAAAACATATCCAAGAGTGCCATGCATGTTGACCAGTGCCAGAGCAAGACCACTGTGTTGGATCACATCTGGAAAACTGCATCCAGGTTTTGGACCTCTAGGTGTAGCAGAGGGGTTTCCAAACTGGAGGGAGCTCTGTGGAGGGCTGGCAGCTGGTGTGGGAAGGTGGGCTGAGGGCACTGGGCTTGTTTAGCCTGGAGGAGAGAAGTCTTCGGGGCAAGGCTACGGCAGGAGAGTCACAGGAAGGATGAGCAGCATTGCCATGTGTATGAGAAGGCTACTGAGGAGATGGAACTGGACTCTTTGTACAGAAGGATGTGGCAGGAAGATGACAGAGAGGAGTCAGGAGGTTCCAGGCTGAGGGAAGAATTGGCACAGCAGCACAGGGAAGTTGTAGTCTCTCTCCCCCTGGAGGCTTCTCAGACTCAACCATGTCAACCCCTGCTCAGGTGTGGATACAATTTTAACCCTGCTCTGAGCAGGAGATTGGGCTAGAAACCCCCTAAGGTCTCTTTCATCTTAATTATGGCTCTAATATAAGAATGATAATTCAAAAAATACTTAAACTGTATGAAAAATGAGGAATTTCTTCAACAGTTTAGCTGTGCTAACACCACAGTGGCAGAAGCTCAGCCCAAAGAAACCCAGAACACCTTTTCATGAACATGGGTATGTCGATCTTTCAAAATGTTCTTGGTACTGGAAAACAAATAGATAGTCAGATTTTTGCCATGGTTCATCAGTACCATGGTTCATCAAGTCATGAGTGGCAGTGTACTAAACAGAAATGAAAAGTTAAATCCAAAATTCTATTTTCGCATGATATATATGATGTATTTTACTGTTGGCAAGAATCACAGAATCCTAGACTGGCCCATGGGAAGAAGGAATCTTAAAAATCATCTCATTCTAACCTTTCTGCCATGGGCAGGGGCACTTTTCACTAGACCAGATTGCTCCAAGCCCTGTCCAACCTGGCCTTGAGATAGGCAGAGAGATGATTTGCCCTTCCGCTTTTTGTACTGTATGAAATAACATTAATTGGTTATATTTCAGGCAGAATAGAAATCAGTTCTCATGGAGTGGGTGATCTAATAAGTTGTTGTTATCATATATTTAGTGTTTGAGTACAGAATGTATTTTGGTTGGGTTTGTCTTCGGGAACAGAGAAGTAGTGACTAATAGGACTTCCTAGAACACAAGTTATCAAACATGAACAGTAATAAAATGTTCACTGCGTGTTGTGACGTTCTGCCCACGTGTGCAGAGATAGTTTGGTGTGTTGACTAATGTGTACTAGTTTAATTAGCTTATACTTTCATTTATTTTTCTTTTAAAGACTTTCATATTGGCTCTCCTGTAGAGTCGTGTTGAACATAACTGCCTTTTAAAAATACAGTGGTTAAGTCTTCAAGCTCAGGGAAAGATGTTATTTGCTGTGCATTTTTCAAATTCTGCCGCAGAAACAATATGACCTAAATATTTAATCAGGCTTAGCAGAATTGGCTTTTTTTATTGCTGCAGATTAATCTAGTTTCTCTGAGCTAATACACATGGCATGTATGTCTTCAAGACCTTTCTTTTTCTCAATAATGTTAAAGATTTATAGCTCTCATAAAATCTGGCATGCGCCAAGAGGAAGATTATGAATTACAACTACTTAAGCATTAAGCCTGGGAAATTTTCTTTTGAATCCTGTATATGGTGTTTCAGCCTAGGTTGTATTTGTAGAGGGGTTAGTGAACACTGGTTTTATACCACTTTTCTATACCCTGCCCAATTTGCTTCCTTTCTGTGTTGCTAAGATGTTGACCTGGTGCTGTTTACATTTTTGCCTTTGATATATTTATTTTAAAATTGCATTTGACTTCACTAGAAAAAATATCAGCTTTCTAGTTTAAACAAACAAGGATGTAAGTAAGTGGCTTTACATGTTTTGCTTAGTGCTGTTTTCTTGTTCGAGTGTTAAATTTTGGATGAAAAAATGAATGTATAATGAATTTCAACACTTCTTATTTTCAAACTCTTATTTTTGCTAGGTGTTTAGTCTGTGGCTGTAGTCTTACGTGCACTTCTTGAATTAATGTGGAGTTTGAGTTAAGCATTCACAGTGATATCATCACCTAAACCAAAATAATTGCAGTGGCCATTTAGGATGTTGAAATTTTCAGAGAAACTTTGGAAGAATCTTTAGCAAAGTCTCGTTTATTTGTTGGTTTTGACTATCTGCATGTTTCACACAAGGTGCTTGGAGAGCTTCCAGATGATTAGGGAGATAACTAAAGCTGCAGGAAGCTGTGACATCCTTCTGTGCCCTGGCATTCCCAGAGGGAAAACTGCATCCTGGGCTGCATCAAACACAGCAAAACGAGTTGGTCGAGCGAGGGGATTGTCCCACTCTGCTCAGCTTTGTTGCAGTCACACTTTGAGAAGTGTACAATTCTGGACACACCATCCAAGAAGGATATGGAGGTCCTTGGATGCATCCAGAGAAGGGCAACAAACCTGGTGAAAGGGCTGGAAGGAAAAGCTGAGAAGCTGGTGAGAGCTGCTATGAGAAGCAGCTGAAGAATCTGAGCTTGCCTGGTTCAGAAAGAAGGAGGCTGAGCCACAACCTCATAGAATCCCAGAATGGTTTGGGTTGGAAGGGACCTTTAGTCTTCCATCATTTCAACCAATGGTCAGGGACACATTCCACTATCCCAGGCTGTTCCAAGCCCCATCCAGCATGGCCTTGGACACTTCTACGGATCCAGGGGCACCAACAGCTGTTCTGGGAAACCTGTGCCAGTGCTTTAACATGGTCAGCCCTGAACTGGTCAGACAGTTGGACTAGATAGTCATTGTAGCTCCCTTTCTACTGAAAATATTCAGTTCTATTCATATGGAAACCTCCACCTTCCCCCTGGCTCTCAATATCAAACTCATATAGATTTTAAAGTTTGTCTTTGCTGCCCTCATTTAACTGCTAGCATCAGAATACATTTACTGATTGGGGTTGGCCAGGATCTTTGGAAAGAAAATTTTCTTTACCTTCATCGAATCTGCCCTTAACTGCACATAAATGTAGATATACTTGGTTAGTTTCTATATGTATATAGAAATTACATGTTTCCCCTACACATGCCTGGGTGTTAGGCAGTGAGGAGTGAGTACAGTAGGGTATAACAAAAATTGCAGTAACATGTAAAAGTAGATGTAGCTGGAAATCTTATTTCTGGTGGATCAAATAAGCTGATTTCAAACTCACAAGTAGTCAGTGAAAATTGATGTCAATGCTCCTTAATGTACATGGTCTTAAAGGAACTCTCCTCTTAAGCCTTGATTTTATTCTGATTTACTTTAGAGGATTTAATAACAGAGATGCTTACTCTTCAATATGATGTAAGTTCTAGTCAAAGTGGCTGTGAAAAGCCACGGAGTTATGGGATTGCATTGCTCTTGGTGTGGGTTTAACATCTGACTTCCCAGTAAACAAGCTCAGTTTAGGAAATAGGAATGGCCTGTGGAGGACAGTGCTCCTGGCACTGTGTCACCCTGTGAGTCTCTTCAGAACCTCTGGGTGATGTTTTGGGGAAACTTCTCCTCCTCCCACTGCATACTTTGGCCTCATCCAGTTGGTCAATTAAGCCTAAATACAGTGATGGTGATTAGGGGATCAAGTCTTGTTCTTCCCATCTATGGAGAATGTTGACAGGGATCAAAGCTGATACCACTTCCCTATGGAGCCAGCCTGGGAGAGCTGGGGGTGTTTCCCTGCACAAGAGAAGGCTCCAGGGAGACCTCAGAGCCCCTGGCAGGCCTTAAAGGGGCTCCAGGAGAGCTGCAGAGGGACTGGGGACAAGGCATGGAGGGACAGGACACAGGGAATGGCTTCCCAGTGCCAGAGGGCAGGGATGGATGGGATATTGGGAAGGAATTCCTGGTTGTGAGGGTGGGGAGGCCATGGCACAGGTTTCCCAGAGAAGCTGTGGCTGCCCCTGGATCCCTGGCAGTGTCCAAGGCCGGGTTGGACAGTTTGGAGCAGGCTGGGATAGTGGAAGGTGTCCCTGCCCATGGCAGGGGTGGAACTGGATGAGCTTTAAGGTCCCATCCAACCCAAACCATTCTGGGATTCTGTAATGGAAGGCCCTTTCAATTTCTTGATAAATCTAACAAGATTGAATGGCTGGAAGGAGTTTTCTAGTAAGAAGCCTGGTTAAATGCAGTAAATGGTAACAGTGGACTTACAACCATTTAAATCTTCTAAGCATCATCATTCTAAAATATGCTCTTTAATCTGGTTTTGGAAAAAATTATGTGGCCTCTCTGGGTAGCTGGAAGGACAGGCTTGTGGGTTGAGGGTTTTCCTCAGTATGGAATCCAGTAAACCCTTTATCTTCTCCATCCCTGGCCTATGGAGTGAATAGAATAGCCTATATTGCTCAGAACATGCTGTGGTCAGGATAGCAGAAAAGGCATGAGAGCTTAGGAAATTGCTTCCTTGAAGCTACTTCGTCTCCTGAAAATTATTATATCTGCAAATGAAGTGCCAAAAGGTATTTTGTGTTCCTCAGCCTCAAGAACAAAGATAGGGCTGATTTAACCCTGTAGTGAGTGTTGTTTAAAGCAAAGCAGAGGGAGGTGCTCATTTTGATACAGTCTTGAACTTAGAGTCCCCCACTACGCTGATCAGCTGTTGGTGGCACTCTTTTTTGTCCTGTGTTTTGCCCAAGATACACAAATCATTATGTCTCAGGAAAGTGTTTCAGTCATATGACTGTGTGAGGTAGGGAATTAGAGAGACACTAGTCTGTAAAGTTCGGTGGTTGGGTGAATAACCCCTCAGCCAATTTTCCACCTATGAAGCCGTGAAACAATGGAGTTTTTTGATTTGGTGAGAATGCTGGAACCTAGAGTTCAGGTGTTGTTGGTTCTTGCCAAAGTCAGCAAAAGAGAGTTAATTTCTTAAATCTCCATGGGAAACTTTCCCAGTTTAGTACTCCACGGGTATGTCTGTCCTGGAGAGAGCCATGTCCCTTGGCTGCAAATGAGGACAACAGAGCCTGGGAGGACCATCATGAGCTGACTTTTTCATCTCACAGTATATTAGAGTGGTTAAAGCACTTTCTGGCCGACTTAGAATCACAGAATCATTAAGGCTGGAAAAGACCTCCAGGATTACCAACTCCAGCTGTAAGATCACTGAGTCACATCATCATATCACATCATCACACTTGGCACACCCTGGGCTGTGCACCATTATGCAGTGAAGTATTTTCTATACAAACCCTATAATAAAAGGTGGTTGAGGTTATATTTTCTATGTGCCTCTGAGTTTACCAGTGATTGGAGGTTGTTACAGGTGAACTACGCAAATGAATTTATTTTCCTTTCCATTATGAGTGGGAAGATGTCCTGTGCATAGGCATAGACAATATCTCTTACTCAGGCGCATTCAGGGTTGCTTAATATAATTTTAAAATGTTTTATTGCTTGTTCTATAGTTACTTCATGGAAGCGACTGTAGTTTTTCCTGGAAAAGATGGCCAGGTCTTAATTGAGTAACTCTGTTATGGTTAAGCATCATGTTTGAGGAACTGGAATTAAATACAGGAATACTCTACCACTGAAATCCCAGGCTGCACGAGCAGTTCACACTGATCAATATTTCTGTGTGATTATTTTCCCTTCAAGTCAAGTGTCAATTTTCATGAAAGGCAGTTAAATTTTGTGAACATTCTCAGGTTTTTTTAAAGATAACCTTTGTAAACCAGGGTCCAGTCTCTTGCATTTGTAATTTTTGGGCATTTTAAGAGAGCGATAAAACTTTTCTTAAGATGATATCGAGGGAAAAAAGAAAAAAAAGGGGGAGGGAGGGAGAAATGACACACACACCAAAAAGAAGCCCAAATTCTTATGTTTAATGTGTGAGACTTGGCGAGTTCCCTGTGCAGCAGTGACAGAACCAGTGTGTGGGCACAGGGGCAAACAGATCCCTCTGTTTCTTGAAACTGTTGTTTTATGTCAAACCGCTCCATTGCTTTCTTGGCATCTTCCATTGACTCTCGGCACAAAAGCCAGGGATGTTAAACCATGAATTAGCTTTCTTAAAGGAAAACACCTCTTTTTTCTGTTTTGTCTCCCTCTACCCTTGTCTTTCAGTTATACCTGCCGCCACTTGCGGAGATATGTGTATGTCTTGGACAAACTGTATTTCCCCCACTCCCACTGCTCTACGCTGCAGCATTGCTTCTCGACCCTCAGTGACAATGGAGAGGAACTCTTGTCTTTAACTTGTTCTCACATTCTCAGATCCTATGCTTCCAGGTTATTAACCTCTGCTCTCCATTTACTGCATGCTGCATGCCCTGTGACTGATCTGTGCATGTTTTCAGTTAACTGATGAATAATTTTAATTTCTAAGGGGATGGTTTATGTCTTTATGACATCCTTGATGTATATATCTAAAAAGTGTGTTAGAAATGGGAGTCTAATAATGGTTTGGGTTTGTCTTTTTAAATTTAGAATACAAATTCTTTGGCCTTTGGAAGTTCTAAATGGTTTTTGTATTAAAGTATTTTAATCCATTTCCAAAGCCTTGACCTAAGAACATGAGCTGTGATTCACAAAACTTCCATTGTAGTTGCATAGTTTGTTTGGGATTGGTGCAGATATTTTTGTCTTACATGCAAGTGTTGTAATACTTCTTTTACACGCATTGTTTTATTTGTAATATTGTCTATATAAATTGCTTTTCAAGCATGGAAATGATACAGCTTTTCCCTCAAGTTCAGGAAATTTTTGTGTCAGTTAATCACAGAATTGTTTATACTGGAAAAGCCCTCCAAGATCATCGAGTCCAACCATCCCCTGCACTGCCAAGGCCACCACTGACCCATGTCCCCAAGTGCCGCATCCACACAGCTTTTAAATCCCTCCAGGGATGGGGACTCCACCACTGCTCTGGGGAGCTGTGCCAGTGCCTGGCCACCCTTGGGGTTAAGAAATTTTTCCCAATACCCAACCTAAACCTCTCCTGACAAAACTTGAGTCCATATCCTCTTCTCTTGGTTGTTACCTGGGAGAAGAGATGACAATTAAGAAGGATCTCTCTTGCTTTGTATGCCTGGTCACTTTTAATTATACAGAATAAGAATGATGAGAATCCATCAGCCCCAAATCCTTGTTTGTGATACAGAATTATAGATGCTTTGCAGAATCTCTAAAAAGGGTGAATTTGAAAGTAAGTCCTACTTGCTGTACCCAAAAGATTTCTCTTAGCTGTTTACTCCAAGTAAAATTTTAAGTTTTACTATTTCATTGTTGATGCTGTGGATAATTAAATATATTAACCGAGATCCTAGAAGCTTTGGGGAAACAAGGAAAAAATTGCGTGACAAAATTGATCAGAACATGGAAAACATTCAGGGTGGAAATGCAGCTTCCCAGCTAAGCCAGGATACAATAGCAAGAGACCACACAGTAAACATAAGTAAAACCAGCTTGATTGTCAAGGGAAGAAAATACAGCATGCAAGCTGAAATAGCTCTTTTTGCACAGAAGAAAAAATTTAATAGTAGTACATAATGATGGAGAATTACTCTGAAGATCCCAACAGGAGATGAAAATCTAGCTGTCCCAGGGGCATTCTCCAGATAAATTTGGAACAGGGATACGGTATTAAAGTAGTGAAAAGCCTGCGATTTCAAAGGCTTATTTAAAAATGAATACTAATAATAGAGCAGTCCACACTAAAATCTTTAAGATGTAATGTTTTATATGTAGGAATTATATCCTGGAAATGTAAAAGAAATAGTGTAATTCTCCAGCTTGTTTCCATGAAATTTTGGTAATTCTGTACAGTGACAGCACTACAGATTAAGTTGACAAAATCATCCTTTGGAGACTAAGTGCTCCATGGATATAGCATCTTTCAGGTGTTCTGTGGATGAAAATAAGCACTCTGTGTTTTTATGTAACAAGCTTGTGAAATTTTTACAGCAAAAAAGTTTGTCTAGTTACTCCCCATACCAAGGCTGATTGAGAAATTTTTTACTGGTATCACTTTCTGAAATGGGATTTTTGCATCAGTTGAGATATATTAGAATACATCAGTCTGGGAGATTGTAAAATCTCAGATTTTCATTGCAAGTTATCTTTTTCTGAGATAGGAGGAGAACAGAGGATTTAAAATAGAAGTTGCTGCTGGAAAAATACAGAGGTAGCAGTTTTTAATGGCTAATTCTCTACTCTTGTTTTAGTACTGGATGATCAGAAAAGTTGTGTGCTCAGGAAATTTGCCTGTCTAGGTCTGTAAATAGCATCAAATACAACAACATAATTGAGGTGTCGAAAGTTTTTTGTGTGAGGCCATGCATCCATTCTGTATTAAGTACTGCAGTGTTTGTTGCGTGATCAGCCTGTTTAGAGAAGAGATGGAATTTATAAATTACTAAAGGCAGAGGATAATTAATTATGGTGATTTATAAGTCACTACCCTTCTGTCCAGGGCTCCTGTCAAAGAATATAAAACTTAGCCCTGAGCAGCAGGTCTCTAATGATGCTCTGATACCCACAGATGGTGTTGCCTGTCTTTGTACTTACCAAAGTATTATAGTTTTCATTACTATTTAGTACATTTTATGTGCAAATATATGAATGTTTGGATGAAACATGTTTGAAAGCAGCCTGGGCAGCAGGGGAGGAAGATTCTGTCCCTTTGCCCCGCTCAGGTGAGACCCCACCTGCAGAGCTGCCCCAGCCCTGGGGAACAACAGCACAAGGACGTGGAGCTGCTGGAGCCAGTCCAGAGGAGGGTGACAAAGATGCTCCCAGGGCTGGAGCCCCTCTGCTCTGGAGCCAGACTGGGACAGCTGGGGCTGTTCCCCTGCACAAGAGAAGGCTCCAGGGAGACCTCAGAGCCCCTGCCAGGGCCTAAAGGGGCTCCAGGAGAGCTGCAGAGGGACTGGGGACAAGGCATGGAGGGACAGGACACAGGGAACGGCTTCCCAGTGCCAGAGGGCAGGGATGGATGGGATATTGGGAAGGAATTCCTTTCTGTGAAGGTGGGGAGGCTGTGGCACAGGGTGCCCAGAGCAGCTGTGTCTGCCCCTGGATCCCTTGGAGTGTCCAAGACCAGGCTGGATGGTGCTTGGAGCAGCCTGGGATAGTGGAAGGTGTCCCTGCCCATAGCAGGGGTGTGGTAACACACACATGGTCCTTCAGGTCCCTTCCAACCCAAACCATTCAGTGTTTCTAAGGTTTTCAGTGTACTGTGGTTGTGTGTTAGGTCCTGGTGGAGACATGTCACACAGGTGCACCACACCTCATACTTACTGCACAGCCAGCACTGGTTAAAGTGGGGAGGAGGGAATGTGTAGCACATATTTTGCTATCCCACAGGGAGCAAGCCCACAGCACCAGTTTTCCAGACAGCTTTCACTGGGATTCAGTGCCAGCGTTGCTTTCAGTCTCTTGCAAATTCTAGAAACATGGTAGATATAATACACATTTTATTATGCACAGCTTTGGCATAGCATAAATATTGAGCCTGAGTTTGTAATGTGAAATTCCTAATATCTCATAATTCTGTTGTGACTGTGCTATATATTGTTTATTGCAGCAACTGTGCTTTGTGATGTGAGATATGTTTGCCACTCTTACCGTTTCCTTTTGCATTGCATGTTTGTCGTGTGATGTTTTAATGCTCGTGTGTGTTCCTGTTTTGTTTTAAACCTCTTTGGGTTGCAGTCAAGCTCAGGAAAATTGCTTTTGAAGGCGGACTGGCTTAGTGCATGTACTAGCAAAGAGGCAACTAACAAGCAATGATTAGTTCTGGGATGCTGAACAAATTATGGACAGTTTTGGTTTCATGGCGAGCTTGGCGCTGTGTGTGAAAGCAGGAAATACAGTTTTGCTGAGCCTTGTAAATTGGGTAAATATGTCTTAAAGTAGCAGAGGTAAAATTTATTATGAATTAGTGTAAATTAGGGGGGTTTTACCCAGATAAAAAAGACCATGAAATACAGTATCAAATTGACATTCAGTTTACCCATTTTGCTTATCTTTTATTACTTAATGCTAGGTTTGTTTAAACAGCAAAATGCATCTCATACAATTACAATGCTCCCTTTGCAGAAGTGTTCTGGCACATTGTCTGAAGCGTATGGAGAACCAGCTTTGCAGCCATCCTTCTCCCATGCCATCAGAGTCAATGGAATTATGCAATTACATTCATTTAGGAATGTGCCGCCGTAGCATGATCAGGGCCTTGGAGGTTAGCTTTGAGAAATGCTGCTAATTACCAGAAATAGTTCTGTTGCTGCAACCTGATGCTGAAGTGCTGCTTAAAGCCAACTTGAATTCATTATCCAGTTGCCAGTTCCTTTTTCCTTGGAGTGTGAGCTGTGCTTGGGTAGAGGGCCTGGATCCCAGTCCTTTGTCCTGGTATGGATTACTGACCTGACACTGCAGGAAAGGTGTCAAGGTATCATCCTCAGAAACAGCTTAAACATTTGCAACTCTGACATATTTTCTTTGACTTTAGTCTGTGCAGGGAAGGTGGGGAAAAACACAAGGCAAATATATTTATTATTGAACCTTAAATGGCTTTTGCGTGGATTAATGCTATATGGAGATGTGCAGCAATTCATATTCTTTCAAATGGGGTTCGACAGATGTGAATCCTTTTTCTCTGGTAATCCTGAGCATTTGTTGCCACTGAGTTTTTAGGCAGTTAGTAAAATACTCACCCTGAGTTAGTGCAAGGGAAATAGTCAATACATCAGCCTTGCTTACAGTCATTAAATGCTTTGGGTTGGAAGGGACCCTAAAGCCCATCCCATTCCACCTCTTTCCAGGGACTAGGGTCACCTCCACTATACCAGGTTGCTCCAAGCCCTGTCCAACCTGGCCTGGAACACTTCCAGGGATAGGACAAACACTGATCCTTACTTCACTGTGAGCTTAACCTGTCAGAGCTTTTATGAATGGCCCCACATTTGTCATAGGATTAGAAGTAGACTAATGAAGATGGCAGAATCTGGGTCTGTCACAGGCAAGAACCAGCTTCACTTCATTTATCACTAAAGCAAACTATTTTTGGAATGGTAGATGGCATAGTTCAAAATATTTTTCCCCAAAGAAAAGTTTATTTCTCCAATAGATGTAAAATTTGATAGACTTAAGCACTTTTCAAAACTAAACAAACTTGGGGCATTTTTTGACAATACTGACTAAAAACATTCTTCTTCTGCAGGATATTTTAATATGATTCTGCACTTTGCTTCCAAAGCTGGCATTTGACCAATGATCTTTGGGTCTTTTTCCTTCTCTTTTTCCTTTTCTGTTCCCCCAAACACCATTCAGTGATATGTGCTAAGCATCCTGCCAAGCTGAGAGGCTGATGGGAACAGGATTGGTGTGACCATTGCAGTGTCATTGTGTTATCAGAGAGTGTCATTATGGGTGGGTTGGGAAATTTTTCTTGTTATTGAAGCATATGACATAATTTCTCTAGCCTTTAATGTCAGAGTTGTAAATGGTACATTTTTGTGACAATGAACAATTTTTTTTGTCTTAATGGAATAACCTGTGCCACTGATAAATTCTAACTGCTGCCATTACCAATGTTTAACCTGAAGTCTTGAAGGAGGTCTTTTTCCCACTGAGTTTAACGTACACAGTTTTAGTTTTTATTTTCAATGCCTGCCCAGTGCTGTGACTTGCTGTAATAGTCAACCAATAGTCAGTGATTTCGGTGGTCATGGTGTATTTTAAACTTTAGTCTTAGGCAGACCGTGGAAACAGCTGATAGAATTTAATTAAGTCACTTAAGAAGTAAGTAGAAGTAAGAACAAGTGAAAATTGACAAAACAAAAAAAGACAATCAAACTGCATTAATATTTCTTCAAGGATTCCGTCTGGTTTGTTAACATCCATATGCTGAGATTTCTCTAGAGTGGCCTGTAAATTTCTGTGGAAACTCTGTTCTCTGAGCTTCCATGCAAGATGGTTTGTGGGGACTCAGTTTCTGAGCTGGGGACACAGGTCAGGACATGAGGCTTTTTTTTGGCTGCTGCATTGGTGTGGAACAACATTTCCCCAAAATCCAGCTCATTTAATCACTTTTCTTTGGGAGAAAATATAGAATTTAAAAAAAAAATAAAGGTCAGAGGTCTGTTGAATGAATATAATTTAATATTTTATTGCTTTGTGATTGTAATTTTTAGTCAGCTGCTCGTAATTTTATTGAAGGCTTGGAGTTGTTTATTATGGAAGGATCACTTTACACTCAACATCTAGTGACTTGGCAGAGCAGAATTGTTTATAAATAATTCTAATACAGCTTATTTATCTTTGTACTGCACAGCATAATGATCAAGAAACCAATGAGATATAAAATCAATGCTGTGGGTATTCACTGGGTGAAGAATTGCCTGACGTGCGGGTCTCAACTACAGTTTAACTGGATGCTTATCATATGGGTGCATGTCTAGTAGAAACCCTTTGCATTGATTTATTAAGTCCTGCCCTATTTAAAATTAAATATCAGAAATAGTTTTCAGGGCAGCAGTGATCAGTGAAGGGGAGAGATTGCTGATATGAAAATGTAATTGTCTAAGCTTGATGAAAGCAAGGTATATTTTCATGAAGCTGGTGGAGTTCCATGCACATAGATCATGCTACAAGATAAAAGGTCCAGGTTGACTTTGAAAGAAATCAGAAGTACTCTATGGCATTTTTGTGAGTTTACTCCTTAAATTATTTGGAAGATTAAGGGTAAATAAATCCTTCAAAGAAGGGCTCTTTAATAAGGTATGTCAGGGGAGGTTTAGGTTGGAGATCAGGGAAAGGTTCTTCCCCAGAGGGTGCTGGGCACTGCCCAGGCTCCACAGGGAATGGTCATGGCCCCGAGGCTGCCGGAGCTCCAGGAGCGTTTGGACATCGCTCCCAGGGATGCACAGGGTGGGATTGTTGGGGGGTCTGTGCAGGGCCAGGGGCTGGACTCTGATCCATGGGGTCCCTTCCAGCTCAGGGTGTTCTGTGATCCTATGCAAAAGTACAATGCACTCCAGTAGCTGGGAAGCAAAGCCGGCTGAGACTGGTCCATCTTTTTTTACATGGTCTGTGAGTCACTGGAATAGTTTAACAAGGGCCCTGGATTTCCCTTGACTGGAATTTTTAAATGAGATTGGATGCTCTCCTGAAAGATATGTCCAAGTCCAGTCAAAGCTATTGGACTTGAAGAAGGAAGTAGCTGAGGGAATTTCTATGGCTTGTGTTAGATGAGCAGATCAAAGTGGCTTCTTTTGGCATAAAAAATGGAAGTTACAGGCAGATTGCCATGCAGGGTTTGTTTGCCTCACAGATTTCTTTAAAAGGCTGCATTTTGATTTGGAATTTTCCCATTAGAAATGATATCTTCTCAGGTTCCCCAGGTGATTTGACCCAAATAGTACAAAACAGCACAGGTTGCCAAAACCCTACATTCTCATGTACAAAAAATGAAATTGTACGGGGAAAAATTGCAAGAGTGATGTTCTTTCTCTGTAATAATCTTTATTCCTCCCACCCTGGTGAAAATCTATCACAGGCATGTTCTAGACGCATTCTACCACATTAGCATGTAAAGCTAAAACACATCTCGATCAGTTGGAATTATTTTTAATTGGATGCTTATGAGCCCACATTCCCATGAGATGAAACTGGAACAAAACTACTTTCACACATTTCCATTGTAGCAGTATGTTCAGAGTCCGGGGGTTTTGCGTTCCTACGTAACGTCTGGCATTTAATCAGCATTGAGAGGGTGTCTTATTCTTTGGTAAGTATGTAAATAGGCTATTGTTTTGGGAGTAAAAAGAGAAAAATGCCACAGCTTGCCTGAAGAATTCAGGAGAATGCTAACAAAATGCGTGTCAGGCTGAATATACTGAAACAGCTTACAGCTGAAAGGAGAAAGAATTGGTGCTCATCTCAGCCAGTTTTATTCTTAGACTAAAAAAACCTTGCTGAGGTCCAGCCCCTCTGTAGTATCTGCTGACTTCCCTGGGTGCACCTCTCCAGCAGCTTCCTTAAGTCCCTGCCACTGGCAGCAGGGAGCTCCCTGCAGGTATTCTTCCCTTTTTCCATCTAGGTGATGCACTCGTGTCTGTTTTGATTTCCCAAACAGCATTGCATGAACTTTGACTAGCAAAAGCAGCTTAGCAAAATGTGTAATTATTGCCTAAATATAGAAAATTATTCACTTAGAAAATAACAAACATATGTTACTGGTTCAAAACATCTCCCAATTTGTCAAATTAAAGAGAGCATTGACTGCAGCTAGAGTTGTCACAATTGATAATTTTGATTAAGATGCTCCAGTCAGAATTCCGGAAGCTTCAGAATGTATATTACTTTTCCCCTTCTAGGCAGGAGTATCTACATCTTAATACCAGTTGAGAACTAAATGTTTAAACCACATACATGGGTCTCCTGAGAGAGATCTGGGTGTGTACCTGGAACTGGGCAGTACCCTCAGTACTAAAATATTTCAAAGAACTTTGCAAACCTGGAGCAACAAATGATTTACAAGAACAGTGGACCAAACCTCTTTGCAGGTGTCTCCTGGAGACAGAGATGGATGATCTTAAGGGATTCAAGTCAAGCATATGAACAGTGGTGATGAACGAAATTTTAAATTTTGGTCAAGGACTCTGAAGAACAGAAGCAACAGGAGATTAATTTTGTTAATGCAGAGGACAAGAGGTTTAAAGTTTTAGGCTTTTAAGGTTGGGTACAAAGTGTCCCACTTCATAAAATACATAAAATTTTAGTTCAGCAGTAATTTTTAATGAACAACCACAAAAACCAACAGTGCAGTAAAAATCAGAGAACCTCACACCATACTTGTACCTTCATAGGAGGCTTTCACCTGAAACATAATTTGATTGGTGGGATGTTGTGCATGATAAGGATGGCTGAGTGGTCTCCTGGTGTGGGGCTGGTATATTAGTTTCAAAGTGATGAGTCCAGGACATAAACCTTATGTAGTAAAACCCAGGTTTTTTCCAGAAATCCCAAATTGTCTCAAAGCAGGTGTTGTGTGCTGCAGAGATGTTTGCACAGGACGCACAGGGCAGACCTACTTAGTGAAAATGCCTGAGAGTTTCTATTCTTCTAATTAACTACAGCTGTGGATAGCATGAGTATGGAGAGTTTGGTTTCTTTCAATTAAAAAAATATCTTTATTAAATGTTTGATTAACAGTATAGGTAATTAGAGGCATCCTCCTCATGGTTCTCCTTCTGAAGCATTTTTGCGTAGTCTCTCAGCTGCCCATCTGTTGACTCTAAATCAGTGATTCTCCATCAAAGAGGCAGTGAGGGGTCATAAGCACATTACAACGGAGGCAGAGCTCCTGAGCTGCTGGGTCCTGCAGAGCTGGCCTGGAACAGGATCGGGAAGAAAGGAGTTAATGGAGGGAACAGGCAACATTGCTGACCTGCTTACTGAAGGTGTAGCACCTTGGGAACGGGCATCCAGATCCATTCATACTGACCTAAGTGGCCCATACCATTCCAGGTTTGCAGAATTAGTAACACTGTAAGGACGACTCCTTCTGTTCATTTCTGGCTTCTATTGAGAACATCTGACAACAAGAACTGTTATGTCTTCTCACATTTTGGTATCGCCCTTCCTCACCACAGCCTGTTTGACCAAGAAATGCAGAGAGAGGCTTGGGGGGCAGAATTAGTCAGCTCTTTATTCCAATCCTCCAAAGGATTGATTTAAGTTGTGTAAGGAGTTTTTGGATCCCCAGTCTGCAGCAGAATGTAGGGGGTGAGAACTGTGAGCTATTCTTAAGTGGTTTTGTTCTTTCATGTTTGTAAGCTGAATTTATGAGAAAACATTGATGAGAATGCTCCCACTGCAGCAGCCACAGATCAGAAAAAGCAGTGGGAGAGGAAAATAAGAACAACCAGAACTGGTTTCCAAAGATGACTAATCCTGCAGCCCCAGTGTAACCTCCAGGACAGTGATTAGCATTTGGATTTTCTTCTGCTGGAGAAGTTTTCTGGGGCGTCAGCCTAGCTGAAAACTGGTTCAATACATGTAACTAATGAAAGAAGATTTTAAAGTTTTAAAGATTTCATGTTCCTGCCTTGTACAGTTGGTTACTTTGAATACTTCTAGATGCATAATGTGCAGTATTACATCTTGCCTTTGTTCTCTGTTAGCTATCAGAATATTTTGGAAATGAGTAAAATCTAGCTTTATAGGTAAGATATAGTAAGGTACCTCTAATGGACCTGTCAGCAGTAGTGTAATAAGGTTTTTGACTTTCAGTTGGTGAAAATTCAGTGATTGCTCCTCAGTTGTGCAGAAGACTTTTAAGGGAATTCAACATAGATGTTTTCCTTTCCACTAGCGTGCAAAAAAAATTGCAAATCCTTGCTTTTAGTGTGATATTCACACAGCAAAAATTAAAAATTGGTGATTATTAAAAACTCCCAACCTAATAAAGTCAGATCTTTCCAATGCTTCATTCTTGTAATTAATCAACAAGCCATCCTCTTGCTACTGCAGGATTTTACCCTGAAGTATGCTTTCTGTGTTTCCCAGAGTGCTTTGTATTGCAGTTGTGGCTTTACAGGTTTGTACATGAAGTTGGTATTCATTCCCAGCAGGCAGTTTTCCTTGCATTTTGTTATTTATTGAGTTGTGCTTGATGTTTGCGCTCAATGATTTCAGGGAATTGCCAAAGTGCCTGGTTAGGAAGAATATTTGGAGGTTGTCTTGTCCAAGGGGAGGGTCACCAAGAACTGCATGCCCAAGGCTACATGGAGTTGATGTTTAATATCTCCAAGGATGGTGACTCCACAAGCATTCTGAGTAAAATGTGGTTTTTCTCTTATGGTTAAATGCAATTTCCTGTATTTCAGTTGGGGCCCATTTCCTCTGTCCATTCCCTGGGCACCACAGAGTCTGGCTTCATCATCTCTACACCTTCCCATCAGAATCACAGAATCATCTAGATTGGAAAGGACCTTTGAGATCATCAAGTCCAACCTGTGACCTAACACCACCTTGTCATCTATCAGATGTTTATATGTTCGGAGACCCCTTGAGCCTTTTCTTCCCCAGGTTAATCACAGGTCTCTCAGCTTCTCTTTGCATGTCAGACACTCCAGTCCCTTCATCATCTTTGTGGTGCTTTGCTGGACTTGCTGCAGTGTGTGCATGTCTCTGCTGCTGGAGAGCTCCAGGTGAGGCTTCCCAGTGCTGAGCAGAGAGGAGGGATCACCTCTTCAGTGGGCTGGCAAGGCTCTGCCTTACGCAGCCTGTGGTGCCCAGGGCTTGCTTTGAGGACCCTTCTTGTGAGGGTCTGTTGCTAGTGTACCTTCAACTCCATATTCCCCAGGAATCTGGGGTCTCCTGCTGCAAAGCTGCTTTGTATCTGGTCAACCCTCAACACCCAGGATCTGATGCATCCCTTCGTAGCTTCACAACGTTTCTCTTTGAGTGTTTATCCAGCCTGTCCTCATCTCTCTAGCAGCACAACCATTGTCTGCATCAGCTTCTCCTTCCAGTTCTGTATGACTTGCAAACTTGCCAAGGCTGCAGCCTGCCCCCCCAGCTGGGTCATCAGTGGACATATTGGAAAACATTGGTCCCGGAATCACAGAATGATTGGAAGAGATCTTTAAAGGCCATCCCATTCCACCCTGTGCCATGGGCAGGGACTCCTTCCACTATCCTAGGCTGCTCCAAGCACCATCCAGCCTGGCCTTGGACACTTCCAGGGGCAGCCACAGCTGCTCTGGGCACCCTGTGCCAGGGCCTCCCCACCCTCACAGACAGGAATTCCTTCCCAATATCCCATCTAACCCTGCCCTCTGGCACTGGGAAGCCATTCCCTGTGTCCTGTCCCGCCATGCCTTGTCCCCAGTCCCTCTGCAGCTCTCCTGGAGCCCCTTTAGGCCCTGGCAGGGGCTCTGAGGTCTCCCTGGAGCCTTCTCTTGTGCAGGGGAACAGCTCCAGCTGTCCCAGTCTGGCTCCAGAGCAGAGGGGCTCCAGCCCTGGGAGCATCTCCGTGGCCTCCTCTGGAATCAGCACATGGGGTGCACCACTTATGGCGGGGCTCCAGCTGGACTTTGTACTGCTGGCTGTAGCTCTCTGACCCCTTGAGTTTAGCCAGGTTTCTGTCCACCTCCCTGTCCATTTATCTAGTCTCTACTTCATCACTGTCACAACTTGGCTTAATTGTAAAATACCATGATTATCTTGATTTTATCTTCCAGAATCTTTACACTGTCTTTATAGTTAACATTTACAAATTGCTTCAGTATCCGGGATAGTTTTGGCCTTGCATTAATCCAGATTACACCACCAGGGTTGGAAAAACTCACCTATATGAGTTTGATTGTCACTGTGATCTGTGCTGGCACTATGGGAACCACACGTCCTGTCCTGGGGACAGCTCTGGCCCCCTAAGGACAGGAGAGACCTGGAGGGGCTGGAACGTGTCCAGGGAAGGGAACGGAGCTGAGGAAGGGTCTGGAGCCCCAGGAGTGGCTCAGGGAGCTGGGAAAGGGGCTCAGCCTGGAGCAAAGGAGGCTCAGGAGGGCCCTTCTGGCTCTGCACAACTCCCCAACAGGAGGGGGCAGCCAGGGGGTGTGGGTCAAGCTCTGCTCCCAGGGAACAGGGACAGGAGGGGAGGGAATGGCCTCAGGCTGTATCAGGGGAGGGTCAGGCTGGACATCTGGAGGAATTTCTTCATGGAAAGGGTGGTCAGGCCTTGGCAGGGGCTGCCCAAGGAGGTTTGGAGCCCCCATCCCTGGAGGTGTCCAAGGAAGGCCTGGGCATGGCACTCAGTGCTCTGGGCTGGGTGACAAGGTGGGCACAGGTTGCATGTCATGGTCTCAGATGTTTTTTTCAACCTAAATGTTTCTGTGGTTCAGTAACCTGGATAAATTGAAATTCAGAAAAATGTACGTGGCTAGAAAGACTCTTGTGTCTCTTCTGAATATCCCATTGAAATACAGTTTATATTTTATCCCATGGCCTAGCGTTTGCTTCCCAAGCAAGAGTGGAATTAACATCCCAACCCATGATGGTTGTACTTCGTTTTTGTACAGTATAGAATATGAAATTTGTTAGTGTTTGCTTTATCATCATGAAGTCAGTTCTTGGAAGTGTTGTCTTAACTTTGGGAAAAACAGAGAATGACCTGGAACATCACAGAAATGTGTCTTTTTAAAAAGTACATTTTGGGGAGGGCAATGTTTTGGAATTTAGGAGGATTTTTGGATTGATAGAGGCAGAAAGAATTACACAGCAGAAGAAGATTTATAAAACTGAGTGGGAGGTAAAGCACAACCTCTTTTTCTGTGGGAAGGAGGTTAATTTCCAAATAAATTGAAGACAATGTAAATTTAATTACTGTGCAGCTTGAAAGACTGGGACTTAAAAGCTGTCATGTTAGTTTCTAAGATGCAAAACTATTGCACAACTGCAAGAATGCTGAAATAAATCATTAAATCAAATCTGTGTTAGTTGTCCCACCAATCCTGAGACTTGAGGAAGTCTGAAGGCAATAAAATAATCTTTCTTCGGAATGATAAGTTCAGTAGTGGGTAAGGTAATTTCAAATGACAGTGTATGTGGGAAATAATGAAGTTTTTCCTACTAAAAAGTAATGAACAATAGCTTTAAAGCTTTACATAAAATAAAACCTGCTTTCTCCTAATAAGGGCTATTCAGCCCCATGTAACATTTCTAGATCTCACTGGTATTGTCTGTAACACCTTTTTCACTGAAGAATAGAATTGAAAACATTGATGGGCAGACTAGAGTGGAGAACCAGGACTGCACTGCAGCTCTGTCAAGGTTGGATTGTGAAACTTGAGTAAGATATGACTTGCTAGATACGGAAAGTATTTTTATAAAAGATGAGGGGATGGTCCAAGCTGGGGCTCCTTCAGGATGCTGACAAGCCTTTTCCTGCCGTGAGCTATGGTGATTTTGATCACACATGTTTGTTTGGGAGAACAGTGATGGTGATGGAGACAAAAGCTGGGAGAATTCAATGCTCCAAACATTTTTCCTTCCTTAAAGGCTTCCAGATGATCCGTTCCAAAACTGTCATCTTCCTGCAATGATGAGTAGTTTGGAGCATTTCAAACTGCCTGTAGTGTATTTCTAAATGCTTTTGTAAATGCTGGAGACCATAGTATATTCTTGGTACCTATATACTGTTCCCTGGAGTTGTGTTTTTAGCCTTTCTAGGTCCTTGCTCTACATCTCCTGGAATCACTTAGGCTAGAAAAGCCCTCTAAAACCGTCAAGTCCAACCATTCCCCCAGCTCTCATGTCCCAAAGTTTCTCATTCACAGATCTTTTAAATCTCTCCAGCGATGCTTCACAGGTTGTTTTTCCCCTTTTATGTTTTGGGGGTTTTTTTTGTTTGTTTGTTTGTTTGTTTGAGCTGCAGAACAAGGGGGAGATAGATTTTCCATGTATCTTTACTATTCATAATAAAGATAAATGGAAAATGAAGCAGGTGAAAGGCACTGGCATTGTCTCTCAGACATACATAGGAAAGGACGTAGGTGCTGTTGAGGGGATGAAGCTTCCAATAAGAGACAAATAAAAAAATTAAAGAGAAAAGCTAAATAAAGGGAGTTAAGAAAATGCTGTGGGCTGACTTCCCGGGATGTTGGCACAGCATTTACACTGAACTGGGCAAGGGCAGGCTGGGGCTTCCTAAAGCCAAGTTAAGCTCCGTGTAGGTCATTAACTGTAGCTTTTTCCATAGTGAATTACACTCTTACGAAATGCTTCATTATCCCTTGTTTTGTTCAGCATTCACTCCTGTTGGATTCTGACTGGATATTAACATCCCTTACAAAAAAATTAAATTCTTGATAAATGTTTTCTTTTGATGATACAGTATTTTTCAGGATAAAAATACCTATGTTTTATTTCCTATCTATTTTGACCTCAATTTTCCTTTGAAAAGTGGTTTATTTATGACAGACTACCTTTTGTAAGTTTGTTTCTAAGAACAGAAATTCACAGAAATGCAGCAAAGAGGATGTTGACATTGCAGTGAAGGATGCAAATAACTTTTATTTGAGTTTCTTATTTTTCAAGTACTGTGTTGTTACAGATGAATTTAGTAATAGATACTAAACTTAATCTTGGTCTTATGTTGAAAAACACTTGATATGTTACATTATTTGATGTTACATTATTTGACATTATCCTGTGTTTTTCTTGCATTTTTCCTTTTTTCAAATACTGGTACCTTCGTATGCTTCAGAAAATTTTTAAGCATTCTCTTTCAAAGTATGTGTATCTGCACATCAGTGCTATTTACAGAGAGGAGAAGTATTTCCAACAGATACCTCTCAGGGAGGAAGGTGTGGGTGTTTTATGTAGGTGCATACACTCAATCATGGAATCCCAGAATGGTTTGGGTTGGAAAGGAACTTAAAGCTCATCCAATTCCACCACCTGCCATGGGCAGGGACGCCTTCCACTATCCCAGGCTGCTCCAAGCCCCATCCAGCCTGGCCTTGGACACTGCCAGGGTTCCAGGGGCAGACACAGCTTCTCTGGGCACCCTGTGCCAGGGCCTCCCCACCCTCACAACCAGGAATTCCTTCCCAATATCCCATCCATCCCTGCCCTCTGGCACTGGGAAGCCATTCCCTGTGTCCTGTCCCTCCATGCCTTGTCCCCAGTCCCTCTGCAGCTCTCCTGGAGCCCCTTTAGGCCCTGGCAGGGGCTCTGAGGTCTCTCTGGAGCCTTTTCTTGTGCAGGGGAACAGCCCCAGCTGTCCCAGTCTGGCTCCAGAGCAGAGGGGCTCCAGCCCTGGGAGCATCTTTGTCACCCTCCTCTGGACTGGCTCCAGCAGCTCCACGTCCTTGTGCTGTTGTTCCCCAGGGCTGGGGCAGCTCTGCAGGTGGGGTCTCACCTGAGTGGGGCAGAGGGGCAGAATCTTCCTCCCCTGCTGCCCACGCTGGGGGTCAACCCAGGGCACAGGGGTTCAGGGCTGGGATATGTTCAGCTCTCACCCACAGCAACCGCAGGTCCTTCTCCCGGGGCTGCTCCAGCTGCTCATCCCAGCCTGGATTGATCCTTGGGGTTGTCCTGACCCAAGTGCAGCTCCTGCACTTGGTCTTGTTAAACCTCAGAGGCTGCCACTTCTCAAGCCTGTCTGGATAATGTGATACCAGATCTTGTAGCGTGAATTCTGAGTTCATTACAAGGTACCATACCTAAAGTCCTCTTGTCTATTCCTTCCAAGGTATTTAATGTCTGACATGATTTATTCAGAAAGGAATACATAAGTAAAATTTGAAAATTGAAATTCTGTATGTACTGGTTTGAATACACATGCCTTGGAAATTACAGTTTGTGTACCAAGATCGAACATCCTCTGTGAAATTCCTGGTGAAGATGTAGGTGGAATGATCAAACTGCAGCTCCAACTTTGGCTTTATAGTAGTGCAGCTCAAACGATGTATTTTTTACATGTCTGGAAATTCAGTAAAACAAGCTATTGTAGCCAAAATCACTAACATGATATGGATGGAGGTACTCCACTGAAGGACGTAGTAATACACTCAATATATTATGCTTTATGTACTTTCTACATTAAAAATTGCCTTAATCAATATTGAAATTTGAGTCAGAGTTCAGGAAATAATAGATTAAGGTTTTCTGAGAAGTTTTTTTGTTTGAAAAGTGAAATACAATCTTTAATTAAGTGATTGTTGGTTTTGCTTTGTTCTGAATGGTGGATTATTCACTGGTTTGGGGTTTTTTTGCATTGTCCTTATTCTTTGTGTGGCCTCAGGCATACTGAACACATGCCATCTAACTTTATCCGGAAGACTAAAAGTGCTCGTTTCCTTAATAACGGTTCTTTTTAGAGCCTGTGGTATTCTTAAAAGTTCTCAGTGGTTCACAAGTACTCACAGTGAAAATACAAATTATTTATAGATTTGGACTTGGGAAAAAGAAGATTGCTACCTACTATGAACAGTTATGGAAGTCAACCACAGATATAAATGTGTTATCTTTCTAATTTTTTCCTTTATGGGGCACTGGACGTTTAGAAATGGCCTCATTGTTTTGCAAAAGAGAATACTTGCATCCAAAATTATCTTTGGGAGAACATCTTAGCAGTGAGACCTATGTGCATTGGTTTTTTCTGTAGTGTCCTTAGCAATGTCTTTTTTGTAAAATACTCANCCTTATTTGGCTCTCCTTGGGCTCCTTGGCCTGGTAGGCCGGCCTGACGAGTGCTACACATCAGTCCAACTAATCTTCTTTATTTCGTAAAAAAAAGTTTCCAGTTTGTTAAAATTCTAGAGGTTTTATGTCAATAGAGTAACCCAACAAACTGTAGTGATGAGGGAGAGCCAGCTAGAGGCTTTGCATGCCCACTAGCAGGATCACTGTTGGGGGGGGAGAGAGATGGGATCAGGAAGGACACCTGGTCAAAGGGAAGGTCAATCCATGAGGAAAACAGTAAACTCCTTCCTGTGGAGCAACGAGGTCAAAGAGACCTTTAGGACAGGGACCGGGAGAAAGGAGGGGAAAGGAGACAAAAGCCTAAGACCAAAAGAACATTCTCTGTCTGCCGCACAATGGTGTGTCCTCCTAGGGGCTTGTTTCTTGTTCTGCTTCAATACTGAAACTCAAGGGTTATGAAGCTAGGTCAAGCCTGGAGAAGAGAAGGCTCCAGGGAGACCTCAGAGCCCCTGCCAGGGCCTAAAGGGGCTCCAGGAGAGCTGCAGAGGGACTGGGGACAAGGGATTGAGGGACAGAACACAGGGAATGGCTTCCCAGTGCCAGAGAGCAGGGTTAGATGGGATATTGGGAAGGAATTCCTGTCTGTGAGGGTGGGGAGGCCCTGGCACAGGGTGCCCAGAGCAGATGTGGCTGCCCCTGGATCCCTGGCAGTGTCCAAGGCCAGGTTGGACAGGGCTTGGAGCAGCCTGGGAGAGTGGAAGGCGTCCCTGCCCATGGCAGGTGGTGGAACGGGATGGCCTTTAAAGTCCCTTCCAACTCAAGCATTCTATGACTTTGTGATGTTATTTCCAAGCTTTAGAGGAGATTGCAATGAACAATTAATTCATTGTGAGTGTGCCAGGGCACTGAAAAGCCAAACGCTCACTGAGCCCATGGATCAGTGGAAGGACAGGGTGGTGCCAGAAGTGAGCTCCATGAGGGCTTTGGACACAGAACCAGGGTTCCAGACTCACATTCTGCTTAAATCTCAGAAGAAAGAGGGCTGTTAGCAACACACGTATCCTGTGACCTTCTGCCCACAGAACAAGTCTGTTAACTCCTAAAGTGCATTCAGATTCTTTCCTGTCAGAATGGGTTCAGAGAGCACAGCAATTCTCTTTCCACGTGTAGCAAGTACCCAAATACATACAAATACATATGTGCATGCACACCCAGTATGCTTGAGCAAAGCTGTGCCAAATCCAAGCTCCTCAAAAGACAGGGATTTGGACCTTAGGTTGCATGACACTGGTATCTTTTTAATTTTAATGTTATTATTTCTTTGTTAGAAGTCTGTTGTTAGGGTTTTTGTGAGAGTCCTGCTCAGGATGTTTTCTCCAGCAGTTTCCTCTGATTCTCACCCATAGGGTTGTGTCCTCATTCAAGGCAAATGTCATTTCTCAGCAGCTATGAGACACTTACCCTATTGAATTAAGACCAAGTAGATGAAATGGAAATATTGTGGATTCTGCCCATTTGATATTCTTATTAACAGGACAAACAAGGATCATTGAAAGGAATTACATGCATACCTTGAGACACCTAAAACAGGTTTGGGGATTTTAAGCTCAGAATAAACCTTGTATTTAGTCTAAGCTTTGCAAACATGTATTTTGTTTACACTGGACTGCACACATTTTCCTCCCTTGGCTTTCAGCCTTTCGGCATTTAGTTTCCCACTTGCCACTCTCTTGATTACAGAAAAGTCCAGAAGAGAGATGGAGCTCAGCTAAGCACTGCCCTGTCAAAATCAGCATGTTCTGTAGGATTTGTGTGCAGGAATTCAGTCTGTGGTAGATCACAGTCTGCTTCTTGAGGTTCTACTTCAATACAACCTGGAGTTAGGTCCTAGGCCCCCTCTGCCCTGTAAGTGGAATTACAAGGATGTTTTTTGGCATGCCAGACAAAAGGAGAATAAAACGATCTGTACCAAGATACAGGGGAAGGAATTTACTGCTTTCTGTTCCTTTTACTTCTCTAGCAATAGGAGCATCCATTTCCCAACATTGGCTGGAAAGTGGCCATGAAATGTCGAACAATTTATGCCTTCAGTTGAAAAATACATTTCCTGGTCTCTGGAAATTAAACTCTTGGCTTATTTTGTAAATATTTACTTTTATCTTGCCACATCAAATTCCTTTCTTCCATGTTGTTTCTAGCGTCATTGTCTTTCTAACTCCATTTTAGCAGGAAATCCTGTTCGTTAATGCAAAGCCTCCCTTAATTGTTCTAAGTTGTTTCTGATTTTCCTTATATACCTACAAGTATATAGTGACTTCGTTTTTTTCTACTTAATATAACAATGTTCTAAATAATAATGTTATCCTCTATGAGCCAGAATTTGATGTGACTTTATAGCACATGACTTACAGATCTCTGCTCATATGTAAGCAGTGGCAGATAAAAGGCTCCTCTTTGAAATTAATGAGCTGTTTTGTTGTGGAGATACCTTGAAGTATATAATTTATTATGATCAAGTTTAGGATTGTAGAATTAAAAGAGTGGCCTTTATTGGCTGCTGTTTAACAGAGAGGTGGGATAGAAATAATTTTCTTACCCAGGCTACATTAAAACCATTTGTAATACCAGAGAGCAGCTCAGGAAAATTACTTTTTTTACATGGGCAGTTAGTGACAGGACAGCTTTAAACTGACAGAGGGAAGGTTCGGATTGGATATTAGGAAGAAATTCTTTATTTAAAAGAGGGGGTGAGGCCCTGGCACAGGTTTCCCAGAGAAGCTGTGGATGCCCCATCTCTGGAGGTGTCCCAGGCCGGGTTGGACAGGGCTTGGAGCAACCTGGGATAGTGGAAGGTGTCCCTGTCTGTGGCAGGGGGTGGGATGGGATGAGCTGTAAGGTCCCTTCTAACCCAAATCACTCAGATGTTCTGTGGTTTGGGATTTGCCCTGAAATAGCTGGCAGCTGAGGCACACAGCCTGTTTCCAAAGGGACGCAAACTTACATTTTTGAGAAGGGACAAGATAAGAAAAGCAGAAAAAAGTCTGATCACTGTCCAGCGAAATCTGAACATTGCAATACCCTCCTAATGTGAGCCTTTTACTATCTGGGAGTTCTCTTCATTCCCTGATTTGTTGAACGTTCTTTATTCATCAGTGTGGCCCATGCAAACCAAGTTATTTACATCCATGCTGTTTGTGGAGTCTGTACACTGTGAGTCTCTTGGTTTCACATCATCTCCACAAGTCAGATGGACCTAATAGTAAATATAACAAGTCTTTATTCAGCAGAATTTAGTCGTGTTTCACTTTATAAGATTAGAAAGATGTAAAGTGTGTTCTTACTTTCTGTTTATTCTGTTATTTAATATTTTAATTGGTTAGGTTCTGTTTCCTGGGATCCTAAATGTCTCCCAGGCTTTAGAGTTGATGTCAAATAAATAAGAGCAGTACCCCTCTATGGAGTAAATTGCCCGGCAGAGGCCTTGGAGTTCTCCATGGGTATTGTCTGTCTTTATTTCTATTTATGTGCCATTGTAGCTTGGATAATTCAAATGCAGAATGCCTCAAGGGCTCTTTAGTAGACATGAGCACGGGGGACTTAGGGATTTTTTCTCTGCATTTATCCGTACTAAATGAGTTTCTCCCTGTGCCAGGTTCCTTATGTGCTCGCAGAGCACGTCTCCATTGCCCACAGACAGGCACTTGCTTACAACCTGTCCCCCATACAGGTCTGTGGGACAATGCATTTATTGTATTTCAAGTGGAGCAGCACAGTGCATTTGTTTTGTTCTGATGTCTTGTATGACCCTTCACAGACCTCTATTCAACCAGACGGGCATTTCAGGTTCTCTGCTGCTTGGAGATGTCTGTGCAGACACATATTCTTGTGTAGAATTCTTGTTCCACAGCACACACCTTTTTTTTTTTTCTGTAATCCTTTTAAAAAATAGGTCAGACCCAAGAAGCGTTCCTTACATGTACAGGAATCAAAGTATGGTTTTAACTTTTAGATGTCAGGTTTCAAAAATAAAATATTTTCAGAGCTTTTTCCTAATATGATTGTGGCATTGTAAAATCCTTTTGTTTAAGAGGAGTATTTTTTGTGTAACAAGGTTTTGGTGTTTAGGGCTTATATTTAATTCTTTAAAATAGAGAACAATAGTATATTTGGCATGTACATGGGAGGAGAGAGAAAAAGCAGCACAGAGTATTGCTGAATAGTTTGAGAACATTCATCCTCATATTTTTTGATCCATGAAACTGGTTTTTTCCATCACCAGATAGTGGTTTGTTTTTGTGTGCTGTTCAGTTTGTTTGCAGTACTTCTGAACTAGGAGAGTGAGCAGAAAAGGTTCAGAACATCTGAATTTCCAAGCTTCAAATAAATTCTATGGAGTGGTGCTTTAGCCCTCAAGTAGTTCTTTACTCCACACATATAAGATATTTCTAGATATTCAGATAAATTAAAATTCACCTTTAGAAGCTCAGTAGTGATTTGAATTGTGAAAAATCCAATCCTTATCCCTTCTTGCTGTCATTTGACTCGATCTGACTTTCCTCTGCTAATGTCATCACTCTGTTTCTGTCCATGCTCCTTTTTCTCACACTTCCTGTCTTTCTTTGTATCACAGCATCAGCCTAAGCTTATCTCATACCCTAGGTATTGAGATTGTCTTCTTTCCTCACAGGTTTTTCTTCCCTCTCTGCCATTGCTTTGGCAGTGTAAATAGGAATTTATTGCACCTTGAACCTGGCTTCAACCTTATTTGTAAGAGAGATCTGTGTCCGTGTAATGATAGTTAAGCTTCTGTTTCAATAACTTTTTTTTTTTTTTAATTGTCATATCTTGTAGGATGTTCCTTTCTCCATTTGCTTGTTTCTGGTTTTTGGTCAAATCACTTGTCTTTTCTCAAATCCATTGAATAAGTGACTTTTCAAGCATTTAATGGAGAAGTACTGGTTTAGAACCTTTGCATTTTCAAACAGTTGTTTCAAGGTCTTTCATGCAGGATGCCAGGGCCAGTTGCTGCACAGCACAACTTTACTGGATCATAGAATTGTTTTGGTTGGAAAGGACATCCAAGTTGGAGTTCAACCCTGCCCCCAGCACTGTCAAGGCCACCACTGACCCATGTCCCCAAGTGCCACATCCACATGGCTTTTAAACCCCTCCAGGGATGGGGACTCCAACACTGTCCTGGGCAGATATGCCAGGGTTGGACAACCCCTTCCAGGAAGAAACTTTTTCTAATACCCAAACTAAACCTCCTGACACAACCTGAGCTGTTTCTGCTTGTCTTATCATTGGTTATCTGGGATAAGAGATTGACACCCACCAGGCTCCAGCCACTTGCTCCGCTCTGTTCCCTTCTCTGCACATGCTCCAGCCCCTCAATGTCTTTCTTGTCAGGAAGGGCCATATTTTTGTTGCAACCAAAGACAGGTACTCTTTCAGCAGTTTTGTTGCATCAGGGGCAGCCCTTTGCTGTCTGGTGGTCCTTAGCTGCTGCTCCTGAGGTGAAATCCTTCATACTTAGGGAGCAGCTTGGATTGTTTGTTGCTGCATTAAATCTCAGCGGGTTTATTTTGTGTCTAACTTCTTGAAAGTTGAAGAAAAATGTAATTAAAATTACTCTTGTCACTCCTGTAACAACAGTGCCATTTGCAAAGTTAAATCATAGTATTTTCTGGAATCATGTAATATCTTGGGTTGGAAGGGATCGCCAAAGCTCATCCAGTCCAGCCCCTGGCCCTGCACAGGCACCCCAACAATCCCACCCTGTGCATCCCTGGGAGAAGTGACCAAACACTCCTGAAGCTCTGGCAGCCTCGGGGCTGGGACCATTCCCTGGGGAGCCTGGGCAGTGCCCAGCACCCTCTGGGGAAAGAACCTTTCCCTAATCTCCAGCCTGACCCTTCCTGGCACAACTTCAGGCTGTTGACATTTCTGTACTTTCGACTTATATCAGTGTATGTCACCTTATATATTCTTTGTGTATATTGGAAGTATTTTGGTAGCTTGATCAAGTGTTTAATAGCTTTTGGTATTTAGATGGGCCAAGAATGTGTTCTTTTTTGGCCCTATTAAGAATGTCTCACTTACAGTTTGTATAATGCATCCCATGTTACTTTTTATTATTCTGCTGTCTTAATTTTAAAAAAAATCCCATGTGGAACAAAGCCATATAAATGATGTGTAGAAGCCTGTTACAACAGGGGTGCTATTGTGCTTTATTTGACTTCCAGTCTCATTGAAAGAGCATTGACAAGGTGTGTTTTTCAGTGCTGGTGATACCCTCCTTGGAATGAGTCTCACAATCACTGTTCCAGTATTATGCTCAGCACAAACTAGCGTGTCATTATCCTGGGGCATCTTATTTATTTCCTTAAAATAAGGTACACTGGTACCTTTCCTTCTCATTGTCCAAAGCTTTCAGAAAGGGTTTTGGCAAATTCTAACTTTGGATTTCCTTTCAACTTCTAATTTTAATTCCCATATCTGTTTTCCCAATTTTTTCATTATAAAAGCTGAATTTTAGGCATTCTTTTCTTAATGTGAAAATTATACTTTATGAGCTGTTCCAAAGTGATGTAAGTCAGACTTTTTGAGGAACTTGTTAAATGAGTCTCCTTATTGGGGTTTTTT
>VYZT01023650.1:0-59868 GCA_013400735.1 Pomatostomus ruficeps | reverse complement strand
AAAGTGTTAAGTTCAAATATTACTGGTTTGCATTTTATTGTGTGTGCAAATAGCACTTAATTCACTGGTATTTAAGCAACCATTACTCCTTAGTCTGTATTAATTTTTTTATTTATTGAAGTTCAGCCCTGAGTTAAATTAAAAACTGCTGTGTAGAGGGAGGTAAGAAAGCAATGTTGTTTTTAATTCCTTAAAAACAACCAACCACAGGACCTTGAGATTGTTGTTCAGCCTTGGAGTCTTCCTTATTGGCTGAGCTCATCCCTGGTGTGATTTGATGATCTATAATAGATCACATTATCCCAGACTGGTATGGCTTGCAAAGACCTTAAAGATCACCCTGTTTGTGGTCAGGGGCACCTTTCACTAGACCAGGTTGCCCCAAGCCCAGTCCAACCAGGCCTTGGACACTGCCAGGGACCTTGAGACTTCCAGCTGCACACAGCTTCTCTGGGCACCCTGTGTCAGCGGTCACCACCCTCACAGCCAGGAATATCTCCTGATAATGCCAGCTGATGGTTTCTAATCTTCCCAACAGATACCAGCTGTTATCTCATCTTGCTCTTATTCCAGCTTTTTGTTTTCCTTGCTAAACATTGGCCTGAAAGTACTTCTGTGAGGGGGATGAGTTGGGATACCAACATGATTTCATTGTTCTGAGCATAACTTTTTATTATTCTGAAATGTCCGTAATGGGTGAGAATGAAGGGCTGTTGAGCTCCATGGCCTGTCTGACAGTCGATGGAGGAGAATGGATGAAGGAGGACAAGTATTCTGGTAGAAAAATCCATATTCTTGTCAGCCTGTGCACACTGTCCTCAGTGACCGTATAGTACATGTATTTTTCTGTTTGATCTCAGCTTGACTTTTAGTTAGGCAAAAACAGACATGTGATGAAGACACATGAGGGAAATTTGGGAGGCAGTCTCAATTTCTACTTCTGGACCTTGTCCCTTGTTGTGGAGAGGGGAACAACCTTGTTTTAAAGCATTTTTGCCTTTTAAAAAATTGCATTATTCATGCCTTGAAAATCAAAATCAAGCCCAAAACCTTACAGACGCTGGAGATGTGACTGCTGCAAAATCAAGTATCTCCTTTAGAATGCAGCATTTGTTGATGATGAAAGATATTTATGAGCTAAATTTTGTACAAATGCCTTTTGAGGATTGTAACTAACTCTACGCTGAGACTTTAAAATTAATCTGATATCTATCAAGGTGGTTTTTAGAGCTAGAGACAGAGGCATAATAATAAGTGAATGACTTGGAATTGAAATTTTGCACCAACTCAGGAGGCAATGGTACTTCCTTGGGAGCTCCAAATCCATTTGTTAATCACAATATCTGGCCTGTATTTTTTTTTATTCTTTGTTTAGCTGTAGTGTTTCTGTGGAGCTCTTAGAGTTTGCAGTTTTATTCATTTTTATTATGAAAAATTTAGTGTGAAAAATTCCTGCCATGTGTCCCTGCCCTTGTGCTTATCTAGGGGGTGGTCCTTGGAGACAGATAACCCATGGATGGAGGAGAGAATTGTGTTGAGATTTTTTAACCTGGATATCTGTTTTGTGGGCAGTGGTCCCACAAAGACATGTCTCAGTGTGGTGTGAAGGACATGAGCTTGTGGCAGGAAAGCAGAACTTTGCGAGGGGAAAGACAACAAAAACCTCTACACTGCTCCTTGGGAACTAGAAGTCAGCTACCAAGGTCTTGTTTATGCCAAAAACTCTACTTATAGTAAACTTAATTATTAACAAAAGACAAATTAAGGAAAATTAAGAAAGAAATAATTTGTCCATCCTTTTCCTTTCTACTTTTTCCAGTTCTCTGCATGTCTGTCAGGATATATAAATTTACTTTCTGCTGTTCTGGTTCCTTGTAGAGTATCACTGTATGTTCATTTCCTTTACACATGCATTGAATACATGCACTTTCCAAAATCTTGATCCCACTTCTTTGTTTATATTTAAATTTCCTTTAAAGCCAAAATGCTTTCTATCTAGAGCAGACACCAGATTTAACCTGGTTTTGCTGTACCAAACCATAAGTATCACCAGATTGGTTTTAACTGATTATTTTGTCTCCACAGCACTAGATGGTGCTGATGACAGTGTCTCTGAAACCTGAATCTTTAAAGATACCCATGATTGCAAAAGTAGTACTGCTGTTTCCTACTGAGGACCAGTTTGCAGATCCAGTTACTGATCTGAACCAAAGTTTCAGTCTGTGAATGCAATAACAGAATATGGGAGGGGAAAAAAGGTGAAAAACTACCAAGATACCTTAATTTCTGTGTTGCTGCTTCCCCTTTTAACGCAGAATGTTGTAGTGGTATTGACTAATAGCTGTAAGTTAGCGTAACTAATCCCTCATGGCAGTGAGGAGTGCTGGAAAAGCCTTTTCCTGAGGCTCTTCACTAGCAATGGGGTGACAAGCACTGATACTCCAAGGAATCCACTCCTACCATCTGTGAAGGATATAATACGCATGACACATTACAAGTTAAAAAAATTCAGGGGACTTCTCCCAGTGCTGATCATCATTTCTCAAGGCAGAAAAGCCTTGCGAGCACCTGCCTCCAAACACTGAAGCTGCCTCCAGTTCCAAGAAATGGAGGCTATCCAGAATATAATACTGAGGTTGATTTTGCCATTTGTAAGTGAATTTTGTTCATGGAACTGCTGAATAGTTTGGGTTGGAAGGGATCTTAAAGCTCATCCAGTCCATGGGCAGGGACACCTTCCACTATCCCAGGCTGCTCCAAGCTCCATCCAGCCTGGCCTTGGACACTTCCAGGGATCCAGAGGCAGCCACAGCTGCTCTGGGCACCCTGTGCCAGGGCCTCACCTGTCACCCTTTTGGTGCTTGTTGATGAAGCCAGCCTTTCCACCCTCTAAAACACACGCAGTCATCCTAGGAAAACCTAATAGAAGTCCAAAAAAAATCCAAATGATGTTTTTAAACACAGAAAGCCTAAAAATACCTGACACCTAAAAACAGCAAGTGGCCTCAGATTGCACCAGGGCAGGCTTAGAATGGATATTAGGGAAAATTTCTCCATGGTAGGGGTTCTTGTTTCACAGGCTGCCCAGGGCAGTGGTGTGGTCCTCATCCTTGGAGGAATGTAAAAGCCCTGTGGATGTGGCCCTTGGGGACATGGGTCCAGTGATGGCCTTGACAGTGTTGGGGGCAAAGTTGGACTTGATGGCCTTAAAAGCTCTTCTAAGATGGGGGTGGGTTTGTCTGTGAATTGACAGCCATGTTTGAGCTATGCAGGGCTTTAGAACGAGTATCTGACTCCTTGCTGCTACTGAGCATTAGCTGGTGGCCTTTGCCCACTGCTGCTGCTTCCACCATTCTCCTTGTAAATCAGGTTACACCACCCTCTCTGAGTGTGGTTTCCATACTTTTTTCCAAATGCAGGAAAAATGTGTTTCTTTCTCTGTATGTGTATGGACCTCTGTTTTAACGGGTTATTTATAAAGCTAAAGTAATCCTTTTTTCCTTGATTTAGGCTAAAATAAATTTAAAAAAAATATATATTAGTAAAATGCAATAACTCAGCCTCAAAATACCCAAAGCTTTTGTCATATATTCTGATTTCTCCTGTCTAAGCATTAGGTTATTAGAATGGATAATACACGAGATACTTAAGTGTATATTACAATGTATTGCATGAGGCGCTGCACTTAAAAATTGCATTCTAGTGAACACAAACTAGTTATGAACTAAAATTGCATGTGACAGTTGTTCTGTGACAGTTTGACTTCTAAGAATTTAATCATGAACATAAAATGTTCTTCAGATCATATATTGTATAGAATATTTTCAATTCAAACTTTGCTGTTACTTACCCAGGTGTTAAATAAATAAGTAATATAACTGTTGTGCATTGCATTCTAAAAGTTTTGTGTATATAATAAGACTTCTTTTCTTAGTGAACAGTCTTTACTACTTCAGGACATTATCATGAAGTTATTTTAATTTTTTTTTCCCAGTCTATTTTCACTGTTGTCTAAAAAACACAACAAAGTGCTGGAGCAAGCCACGCAGTCCTTGAGAGGTTCCCTGGGTTCAAACGACGCTCCACTTCCTGATTATGTGAGTATCAAAATGAATGTTGTAATGGGTGCTTCAAAATTCGAGTCATACATCCCTAACTCTGCAAAGAATTCTCAGAGTGTGGCAGCTGAACAACCACCGACATCAAAATACAGGAACCTGTATGAGTGATGTCATGTCTGACACGTCTTTAAAAAACAAGAACTACACTTAGAAATGGCAGAACAAAACCACAGCTATTCAGAAGGAAGAGACTTAGTGTCAACTTGTGCTTTTCAAGCCATTTATAATTCAGGATATTCAAATCACATGGTTGAAGACAGCATTTTTAAGAACTGGGCTTTAGCATCCACAGATTCTTAAAATGCCTAAAAATGATCGGAAACAATTCCCAGAGAGCCTCTGGGGGGAGTACTGGAGTCATGGGGCAAATTAGTATGTTCTGAATACATGGGTACTTATGGTTCCCTTCAGTTTGCTGAGCCCATGCCCACAAGTGGGCAACAATTTTGTATTTAATTGCACAACTTTTTGGGAAATCTCTGCTTTAGGTGGAAGGAGGAGACATCTTGCAAGGACTTGAATAATATCTTTGTGCTGCTGAAGTACCTTGGGTTCGTACTCATTTGAACCCTCAGCTCAGTGTTGTGTGAAGAAAAGAAAAGTTGATTTATCTGTTCTCGGGATTTTTGATGATGAAAATGTAACAAATGTTTTATTTTCAGTGCTAGTACATGTTCCAGAATATGCCTGCCTGAGACTTTACGTACCCTATTACTCCAGTATTAAATACAAAGATAACTAGAAAGATAATTTGATGTAATAGTTTAATGATTTAAATAAGGAAACGGCATGATACACATTTGTAAAAGAGCACATATAAATAACTATATCTATTCATATGCATACACACATAGGCATGTAATAACATACATATGAAGATGCATATTTCAGGGTGTGTAAGAATACAATGCTTGAGAAATATTTTATAGGTTTTGGACTTCTTTTTAATCTGCTGGATGTAAACAATTCTGCAGTTAAGGAAAGGCCCAGGGAAAGGCTTTCTGTACAAAGTTATTCCCTTACATACAGAGACAGCTGAGCAATGCAGCTGATAGTGTTGGGAAAGCTCCCTGGAGCACAGCCAAGAGGCTGATACTTCACTGACTTTCTTCTCTTTTTATTGTTGGTGTGGTGTAGGGATGGAAGGGAGAAAGAGAGAGCACTTGGAAAGATTGGTGTAGGGGAGAATAAAACAAGTTCATGGCCTGTATTTTGAAACAATAAGGTGAACTATTAAGCATGGTCTTCTGGTCCTTTCTCTTTCCTCTCCAAATTGCTCATGTTACAGCTCTGTCTGAAGCATAGGCAGATGAATAAAAGAAGTTGAAGCCAGATTTCATCACTTCAGCATATTCTGCTTCTGAAAGCCTGTGTTTATGTTGTGTGTAAGAATAACGAAGAGTGTAAGAGCTGAGGGGACTGAAATATCTGAAGTGCTGGAGCCTGTTCTACCTCTGTATTCCAGCATGGAACTAAGGAAAGGGGTGGTTCCAGGATTGCCTGCTCTGCACGGGTTTGTTTGTTGAGAGGCGGAGATTTGCCCAGTAAGCAGTTTGCTTTGCAGGATTTGTTCAGACCAAATACGTATTATAAAAATGCATTTCTTGCCATTTTTTCATTCACTTTAATTTAGAAATTATTCTTTTTTTTACTGCGCTCTGTAATCCAAAAGGTGATTTGCATGGAACCTGAATCCAAGGGTTAAATCATACATGAAAGTATTCTAGGTGCTGCTTAAGGTATTGTCTTAAGTTCTGGGTGTTTGAACAGTAGTACTCTCTGTAGTCTTGTAAGTTTTTGACCCAGTAGACAGACCCTAAGCTTATAACCACTGATGGTGGTAGGCATATACTGAGTTCTACCTTTTAACATGTTTCTTAAATGTTCTTTTTGTGAGTATCTGCTGCAGTCTGCCATCAGGTCTGTGATGCACCAGCAGAGCTGGGAACTGGAGAAAGGAACTGACCCAGTTGGCCTTAATATTGTTCTTGCTGAGGTTTTTTCGGTTTTTAAAAAAGAAAAGAACAAGTTGTTTCACTTATTGAGGCTGGACCGGAGTCCAGGTCCTTTCCTGATAAACTCTTGTCAGTGTGGTGGGATTCAGGAGCAGGATGGAGAAGCCAGCAGGACACAGAGAACCACTGCCTGTTATTATTGCCTCAAAGACAGGATCCTGTGTTGGACTAATTCTCGTGCTGATTTGTTTGCTTGTTGTTTCATAAGCTATATTGTTATTCATTGTTTTCATAGCAGCATTGACCTGTTTTGAAATACCACACTTCGATCCATTAGAAATGGGAAAGCTTAGGTTTATCTTCCTTGCTTTCTTGCATTCAAGGAAAGCATCTTTTACAACGTTTTTAGCGAACAAGAAAACTGGTAATAAAATAATTGAGAATTTTGCTTCTCTCAGTTCAAATCAAGACATATGACTTAAGTAAACATATCAATGATTTTCTTGGTAATTTGATTACAGCCTAATGCAATTTATCAAATCAGAGGTACTTAACAGCATAACTGAGACATACTAACTTCTCTTGGAAAGTAGCACGTCAGACATATTGTTGGAGCTACCATCTACCCCCAAAATTTCTTTTTAAAGATTTCATAGTGTTCTTTATGATTTTTGAGCACTTCCCCTGCTTGTTAAACTACAGCTGGTAATGAGAGATTCTCATTAACTCTTTCTAGGGAAAGAGTGGATGGAGAAGGAGAGGGTAAATTTTGATTTTTGACAAGGTTATGTCATTTTCTTGCTGATGTAAGAAAAAGCCCAGTTTCCTTAATGCAAAAATTGAGGAAAATAAAAATCAAATGTAGGAGTAGTTTTAGATTCGAGTAGTTTGGCACCCATCATCACTTCAGTCTTATCTTCTAAATTTTGGATTTAAAAAAAATAAATTGTTCTGACCAGGTGAAGGTTAAATGTGTTAGGGAAAACTCTAAAAATAATCCCACTTAGTGCCAATATATGCAATTATTTAATACATAGGATTGTCATTTAAACAGCACTTCAGTGGTGGATGAAATTTGTCAGGGATAGAAACCTTGTAGTGTAATACCAAACTTTTCACAGTAATAGATGTACTCGTATCAGTATATGGAGAGCCATCCTTTAATCCTCTGTCCAAAGTCTGTTGGGTTTTTGGGTTATTTAGTATAGAAATAAGTGAATGTTGGCAATCCAAAGGGAAAAATGTAGAAAGTACAAATCTAGTAAGCACTGCGTGTGCATGTGTATGTATATTTATAAAAATATATATTTTAATATATATTTATATATGTAAAGTCTGCAGTAGCAAAGCCTGGGGGTACTGGGAGAGTTCCCAATCAGAGCTGACTTTTCCTGATTCCTTCCCAATACAGTAAATTTACCCACTGTGCAAAGCTGGCTTTCATGGAGGGCTGGAATTCTGCAAATGTTGATGAGTTTTTCTCTCATCTTGATAACCAGAATTAAACTTTGTATCTGGATGACGAGATTTCTGTATTATTTTCTTTTCCCCCTCTGTTTGTGCTCCATAATGGGCTAAATGAATTCCAATATTTAGATTCTTCTTTGATTTTTCCCTGATTTATATGGTAAATAGAAAGCAGCTGTCTGTTTAACCATCTAACTCTTGAAACTCCTGGGCCCCTCGAGCGTCATCTGGAAGTAATGTAGCTTGTAAAACAAAGCTAAGAAGAAAAAGCAATGTTTGTTTTATGTGGGATGAATGACTTCAGTTGGGGTCCCTCTAATTCGGCCATTATGGAGGTTATGAAAAAGCAGTATTACAAAAGTGGTTTCAAGAAAAAAGAAAATTGGGGTGGGTGGGAGCTTATATCTTGTTATTACATTTGATTATATTCAAAGCTCCAAGTACTTCATGGATAGTCCTTCATTTGAGTTTCCCCAAGAGAGAACCAGCCCAGTCTCCCCCTCTACATCAATAGATGTTAAAAGGTTCCCCTGCGTCACTTACTGCCTAGGAAGAAGTTGTCTGTTGTAATTAAGAGCTCCATATTTGTCTTAGAAACTTGCTAAAGAGTAGGTAAAATCAGGTCCATGAACTGCAGTATTTGCTGTCTTTTAAACATAATGGAACAGATCTAAAATCTATTAATGTTTTAGATTCAGTTATGGGCGGAGAAGTTAATTTTTAATCCAATATGTAGCAAACAAGTATTTCATTCACTATTGATGTGAACAATTTGACCTTTAAATAAATGTTGTGATGTTTTGGGGGTTAGAACGAGATGATCTTTAAACCTTTCCAGCTCAAACCATTCTAGGATTGCATGATTCCATAGAGTCATTTGGAGTGGAAAAGACCTCTAGGTTCATCAGATCCCATAATATGCTTGCACATCTGATATTACATTAGGTATCCTGCAGCTCTATCTGATTATTTAAATTATCTAAAGAACAGTTTAATGCAGAACTCTGCCATCACATAGAAGTGTTCTCCTACAAATATGTGTTATCATGAAGAAATAGGAAGTCTTCCCTGTGATCATCTGATGACTCCAGTAATGATGCAGAAATAAAATTAAACCCACTTCCAAATAAACTGGTCGGCCATAGTGGAGTTAGTGTGATGCAATTAACGTTGTTCGGCTGGTAGTCCATGAAACACTGCTTGGTAGTAACTGCTAGGAATGCACAAAATACGTAGAACTGAATAGTGTTGGCAGAATGGGAAACCTCTGCCAAATTAAATCAAGACCCCTAACTGAGATATGTCCATATTTGTCAAATACTGGGGGGAGGAAAAAAGCTAAGGTAGTTTTGTTTTGTTGTTGGTTTCTTGGTTTTTTTGGTCATAATCTGTCTTTAAAACTCAGAAACCATCTACTTACCACCCAAAGCACTGCCTAGGTCTCTTCAGTGGGTTTTTTGTCTCCATTTTCATCCATTTCCAAATGTCATCAAGAAACCCAGTAAGATTTTTTTTTTAATGCCTTACCCATGCATTGTTAATGGTCTAAAACTTCATTTCTCTGTGTGAATTTTTAGATTCTTATGTTGTCTAGAGGAATAAACTTAAAATATGATTATACAAGAAAATTTTTATGATGGTGTTGTTTACTGAAAGCATATGGTAAAGCAATATACTGCTGGGTGGGTTTTCTATGGTATGTAGATTCTAGCAGTTTAAGTTGCACTTAATAGGAGAGTCACCTTGTTTTGCACTATAATACCTTCTTTTTGATTACTCTGACTTGATGGCTGATGAAGTAACATTCTCAATATCAGGTTATTCTTGGGTTTGCCTGTCTCCAGTATTGAGCAGAGGGCCTATAAATACTTTTTCTAAATATTAGTCATACCCTCCTCCAGATGAATTATATTTTATAGAATATTACTCCTACCTAATCCCCCTATTTTTGTATCACCAAAAAATAGCTATTTCAGAATAGACTGAAATAACCAACCTAACCCAAATCTAAAGCGAGCTTTTTTATTGAGTAATAGCTGAATTCTGCAGTTCTGTCTGAATTCTTAATCAGTTCTTTCCTTTAAATGAATTGAAACTTTTCATGAGAAAATGCTGCATAAATTATCCTTAAACAGAAGAACTATCCTAAAATCCTGTGAGAAAGATGTTGGTGAAGTTCAGTCTGTTTAAACTTCCATATATTACTATGAAGTACTAATAGTTACTTGCAGCTGGTTTTTGCATTATTGTGTCTCACAAATACATTGCTTGTGGTTGAAAGATTTTTAGACAAATACATTGAAGAACATCAAGATGATGTTCTTCAAAGAGGTGATGGTCTTTCATCACTCAGGAGCTCCACAAAAGTGTCATTGGGGTCTGGTATTTGTGTTACATAGTTGGTGTTAAGCCTTATTTCGCTTAGAAATTCTCATTATTTTGGAAAATAAGGATGAAAATTCCTTTTTTTAAAGAACATTTACTGTGGCAGCAGCGTGTTATGATCATCTGATTAAAAATCTTTCATTCTTCAGATTTCTGAGGCAGGAGAACAGATAAGTAGAAGAACTTCTGACATTAGCGGTGCAAACAGCTGCTAAAGTAATTTCAAAACCCCTTGTTTTGCTTGTTAGACACATTTGAAATAAACCAAACATGAATACCATAATTTTTTACTTCATATTCTCCTTTAATAGTTATAGAGCTGTAGGGCATTGTCATTATATTGCAGTAAAGGGTATAAATTATGGCATTTGTTCAGATTTTGTACTCAAACACCATGTTTTTTTGATAGAACTGCTTAAATGAGTGTCCTTAAAAGAGAAGATTATTAAGCTGAAGAAGCTGTAAGAGCTTGTCTTATAAATGGATGAGATCTTGGGGTTCCTTTGCACCTTCATAAGTTAAACAGAAGAATTTTGTATGCAGGTTTTTCTCCTGCACAGCTAATTGGGTTGCATTTGAGAGAACTGGAAGCCTGGGAATGCTGGGGTTTTAGAAGGTTCTGAGGTGTAGCTGTAGATAGAAAATGTGATACATTATTAAGATAAAGCCCTCATAAGCCTCTCTATAAAACTGTTTATTACTGCCTTGTAAACGAATATTTGTTTTATTCAGACTAATGACAAGTACTGAAGTGTTTGGATGAAAAAAGGAACAGTACTGATCCCCAAAGCACCCTTCTTTGTTGATTTGGTCATTAGATGCTTTTCCTGCTCCCTCGTTCACATGAGTGGGTTGTTCAGGGTTTCTCAGAAACCAATTATTCACCTGGATGGTTCATCTTGGTCAGATGTCCACAGACAAACAGAACAACCTAATGCAGTAGCTCTCCAAAGAGTAGGATTTATTTTTATAACAGCAATCTATTTCAACAATGCATTAAAACAATTTTCTGGTGTTCCTAACGCAAGGTTTTGGTTGAAAAATGTAGTGCTTAAAAACCATAAGTATGTGGCCATATGTTATAAACATCCCAGTAATTGTTTTTTTAAACATGCAGCCATATAGAGTAGAGGAAATGGATGAGGAAGAAAGTATGTACCAAACCTTTTAGGCTGTTTGGTACTAAATACCTAATTGGAATTGGAGTTTTTGTGTTCTCCGTTTTCTCAATGAGATATTGGCGGAACATGTTGTACCTTCCATTTCCAATTTCTTCTCTTTGTATCTTACAGGGACGTTTACAGGCTAACCAGTGAGGTTTTTGTATGTTTTTGGTTGTTGTTTAAAAAAAAAAGCCATCCATTTCTATTGAAGGGTACTAAGAAGTTACTGAAAAAGTAAACTAACAAAGATCTTTAGATTCCTTAATTGCAGGTATCTGTGATTTGGCACAAAGAAAATGATAGAAATTAGGGTAAACCAAGACTCAGTGATTCAGAGAAACATGATATAAGAAAAAGATGGTGTGCTTCATATTGGATAAAACAAGGGGAGAAGTTATTCATGTGTTGAGATGCTGCTCAAATCTGCCTGAACTGAAACATCCACACCTTGAGTTTTGTGTCCAGTTCTGGGCCACTCATGATGAGGGAGACACTGAGGGGCTGGAGCATGTCAAGGGAAAGGAACGGAGCTGGGGAAGGGTCTGGAGCCCCAGGAGCGGCTGAGGCAGCTGGGAAAGGGGCTCAGCCTGGAGAAAAGGAGGCTCAGGGGGCCCTTCTGGCTCTGCACAACTCCCTGACAGGAGGGGGCAGCCGGGGAGGGGTTGGGCTCTGCTCTCAGGGGACAGGGACAGGAGGAGAGGGAATGGCCTCAGGCTGTGCCAGGGGAAGGTCAGGTTGGATATTGGGGAAAAATTCTTCCTGGAAAGGGTTGTCCAGCCCTGGCACAGCTGCCCAGGGCAGTGTTGGAGTCGCCATCCCTGGAGGGGTTTAAAAGCCCTATGGATGTGGCATTTGGGGACATGGGTCAGTGGTGGCCTTGGCAGTGCTGGGGAATGGTTAGACTCCATCTGGGAGGGATTTTCCAACCTAAATGATTCTGTAATTGTATAAAATGTTAAAACAGGACCATTTTCTACCTCTACAGAGCCACAGTTATTCCAAGTTGTGCCCATGTTCCTGCAGCCAGTTAGTCTCATCAGTTTAGACTTTATCTTCTTGAAGAGGTCTTGTCCCTCTGAGCAGCATCTCACAGCATCTTGCTGAGGCCAGTTCTCCCACTGATGGATGTTGTTAATATTACCTATAATGTTACACAACTGCTGCTGATTGGCAGTGTGGGTGGCCAGGAGACTGAAGGATGGGATGAAGGAAAGGAGAATATTTTTAAAGGGAATGAGTCAGCCATGTTAAAAGACAGTGTTGGTATGGAAGTGAATAAGAAAAAGGTTTGGAGAAGAAAAATTATTAATAGACAGAAATTCAAAATCAAAAGTGGGCTTTAAAAAAGGGTTGTCTCCTCTCTGCTGCTCATATGAAGTATCACATAGAACAAAATAAGGCACTTACTGAAAACTGATTTCCTCGTCACCTGGCCTGAAAAGAGCATTAAAGAAATGTAGAAGGGAGAATTTACGTTTTGTTTATCCCTATTGACAGGAGTGGATCCTTGTTCTCTGTGAAATATCTTTCTGAAACACCTCTCAGAAAATATAAAGAGTGGATTTAGAGGAAATAGAAATTTGTAAGAGTCTCTGTTACTCATTTTTATTGGATTGTATAGAGACATCCTAATGTTTTTCACAGGTGTAATTGGAAAGATAAACTTTTAATTCCCTTTCATGTAATCAGCTATTTCTCTTAACTTTCTCATTTCTTTGTTGATTAGAAACTAAGTGAATTAGGAGAATACATTGCACATTTCATATGCTAAATCAGCTTTTATAAATAGGAATTCTTCCACAGAATTGTTTCATTATAGAAACAATAATGCAGAATTTGGACAAAAAGTAGCAATTCTTTACAAGCTCTGAGTTAGAGGCAGAGAGCTGGGGGTGTTCAGCCTGGGCAAGAGAAGGCTCTGGGGAGACAAGCCTCTAATACATTGCCATTGTTTAATCCTCCTGTATTTGTTATCCCCAGCGCTTTTGGGAGATGTCTGATTGTCTTCACTTCTCTGAAAAAAAGTTGAGACACGTAAGATACCTTTTTTTTTTTTAATTACCCTTCAGATATGTTACTGGAATGTGGTGGAGCTCTTCCAGAGTTGCTCTTGTTCATATTTAGGCTGGAGCCCGAGCTGGGTGAGCTGTGGCCCGCTACTGAATACACGACATATTCTCCAAAGACACTGTGTTCTGATGCATTTTTTTGTTGCTATCAAGCTGGTACGGTGTGTACAGACCCTGTTCCACTCCAGCATTTGTATGTGTGCTAACCCAAACCCTTGACCTCAAAGATAATGTTGGCTAATGACAAAAAACAGCCATCCTGTTCTAGAAAAAATAAGATGTATTGTAACATTGCAGGTTCAATTTGTTTTATTCACTGCAATAGGACTCATTATCTGAAGTATATCTGTTCTCCCCAGATAAACTGAGGAGAAAATGGATGTTGTAGTTCCCAAAGGCAGGTCTTTCATCTGCTCACCAGCAGATAATTTGTGGCACTCACAGAGAAATCAGATGCTTACTCAGTGCAGCCAAAAAAAAGTTATCTGAATAAATAATAACAAGTTTTCCCATTCCAACACTAATCTTCTAGATTTTGATAAATTGAGTCAATAAGGAAGAGTCATGTTACATTCCCATGGGAAAAAGCTTTGTGGAATTTTTCTGATACATAAAATTATTTTTCTGCAATAAATGAGCCATTTTACCATGTGGTAGACTGTTAATTAGAATTCATTAGAAAACTTAGTGTAAATTATAGGTAACCAGTCATAGTAACAAACAGGATTTTGGGGAGGAAGAGTTGAGGGGTCGATGTACAACATACCCAGGTGCTTCACTGTCTTTCAGCTGTAATCTCTCATCTTGTCCTTGTCTGTCACTGCTGTGCTTTATGAACCAGGCTACACAAAATTAACTTTGGTTCCAAAATAGACAAGTCTTCATAAATATTTCAGGAAATTTTATTTAGTTGGATAATGCAGTTTTTACATATTTCTATCAAGAGCGTTTTGCTTCAACATTTGAGAAAATACCATCTGTTGCTCATAGTTCATTTTGGATCAAGTGCCTGTGTACCTAGACTTCTACAATTATTTTCTGTGAGTTTTGGGTTTTCCACATCTCAGCTAAAGGTTCGTTTTTTGGCATTCAGGCTGCAGCTGCTCTGTGCTTCCAGAACATTCAGCAGAGCACTGGTCAGCAACTTCTGTGTTTATCAGAACTGATGCAGTATCTTTGTGTCCAAATGTCCTTGAAAAATAAGATGGAATGTAGTGAAAAGAGATTTAATCTAAAAGTTACCCCATTTATTTGGTTTGTTTGCTATCAGCTCTCAGAAAGCTGTTTCTCATCTCCTTACAATTTCCATTTTATTCAGCTCAAGGGAGCAGTTCTTGTAATTTGTTCATGGAGGTTTTTTGGGCCCAGGTTAATAGAATAAATGATACTTTTACTGGCAGCAACTCGTTTTGAAGAATAGGTAAGGTAAGAGGAAAACAAAATCACTTTCTTATATTTTCTAATATCTTAAAAGAACTTATCTCCTTTATACTGCAAACCACTTCAAAGCTCAATAATGTGATTTTTCTGATAGGCTTCACACGTCTTTGTTAATCTATTCCCTTTAATTTTCAAAATATTTAACTCCACTGAAAGAATGAGTATAGTATGTGTGCCAAGTGGTGTCATAAAGAATTACTTCTTTAACCATGCTTCTATCTTTTAACATATCATACGAAATAAAAGCATTTTCCATTATTTATCTTCAGCTCTGGTATAAGATAATGACTATAAAGCAGCGTATTCCTGCTCACAGCAGTTTGGGAATCTCGTGCCATAACCCCTTGTCAAGTGTCTGCTGTCTGGGACCTGACATTTTTTATCATGCGCTGCAGCTGTTCAATACTGAATCATCATTAAAACTTCCCTGTGTGCACACAGTCACCTTCTATATGAACAGCAACAGGTTAATTCAGCCTTCTTTGTAATCACTGTTTTTAAACATGCCTAATATTGTCATGAGGCAGTCAAGAAGGGTTTCTTTCTGTTTTGTGGTGATTTCTATTATTGTGTTACCTGTCTCAGTTTCCCTTTGTAGTGTTTTTTGGTGTTTGAGCAGAGCAGGAGTCTTGCACTGTGGAAACAGGGGCAGGATGTGGCCTCAGCAGTAACTCCATTCACTTGCCTCCTTAGCATTCCCTGAATTGTAATGATGGATATGTCTGCTCTGCAAACCCCTTCTGACTTTCTGATGCCTCCCACAGAAATTTCAATAGCAATTCTCACCCCAAGGGCAGGAATACAGAATCTTTTGGCTGCTGGGTAGAGAGAGGCACTGACTTTTCCCACTGGCATCCTGTGCGTCATCAGGACCGGAAAATCTTCTGCTTGGATAGTATGAAAATTATGGAAACTCCATGCAGTCTTTGTTTGTGTTGAGGACTTGGATTACAGAGTCTTGTGTGTGAAGTTTTTTTTCTTAAATAGGGTCAAAATTATTCAGAGTAGGACTTGCAGTGGGAGATAACAGTTCCAAGGCATGGATGGTTTTGCTCTGTCATGACAGAGATGCTGAACCACAGGATCTGATCAGTGGGGAACCAGAGGAGAACTTATGAATTCAGCTTGAATGATGTTGGCAGCTTTAGTCAGGGATCAGTATATATTCAGTTTGGTTTGATATTTCTCAATTAAAATTGCTTAGACACTGTGGATAGGTCTGCAAAAATCATAGAATTGTAGGATCATTTGCTTTGAAAAGCCCTCTCAAGTTTGGGTTGGAAAAGTCTTTGAGTCCAACCATTTCCCAGCACTGCCAAGGCCACCACTGACCAATGGCCCCAAGTGCCACATCCACACAGCTTTAAAATCTCTCCTGGGATGGGGACTCCACTCTGGGCAGCTGTGCCAGGGCTGGACAACCCTTTTATGGAAGAAATTTTCCCCAATATCCAACCTGACCCTCTCCTGGCACAGCCTGAGGCCATTCCCTCTCCTCCTGTCCCTGTTCCCTGGGAGCAGAGCCCGACACCCCCGGCTGCCCCCTCCTGTCAGGGAGTTGTGCAGAGCCAGAAGGGCCCCCCTAAGCCTCCTTTTCTCCAGGCTGAGCCCCTTTCCCAGCTGCCTCAGCCGCTCCTAGGGGTCCAGCCCCTTCCCCAGCTCCTCTCCCTTTCCCTTGACATGCTCCAGCCCCTCAAGATCGCTCTTGTCCTGAGGGGCCCAGAGCTGGACACAGGACTGGAGTAATCTATAACACTGAGTAATTTTCTCAAATGATAGCAAGTGGTTCATAGGAAATATGCTAATAGATGTAGAAATACTTTTGCAGAGAGTATCACAGTTATTACTGCTAAACTTATGTCGAGGATGAAGAAAATATTTGATAATCTAGCCAGAGATGATTCTGGGTTGATAGGGAACTGGTGAATAAATTACATTCCTGTAACTCTGGTGTATTGTATGTAGTAAAGTTTGGGAGGTGTAAAGGAAAAATGTGAAGAAAACTGTTTGGTTTAAACTGCTAATTGGTGTTTTTTTCTGGCCATTTGGAAGATGTAATATTTTGCCAACTTATTCTTCTTCATGATAAAAATAAAGGTTTCTGCTCTTCAATTAACATCACATAGGATTAAAAAAATAAGAACCCATTCCAAAGAAGCATTAAAGACACGGTAAGGGTGCTTAAATCTGGAGTTAGCAAGGAACTGAAACACAAAAATGAATGCTTGTGTGGCGACTGTATCTTCCTACAAAATCGTTAAATTCATTCCTTTTTGGAGAACCACTTACTTGCTTCAAAGATGGTCATCAGAAATTATCTTTAAGATATACCTTAAGGTCTACAGGTTTCATTAGCTGCTATTTACATTACTATTAATATTACTAGGTTAGGTTTAATGCATAAAATGGAAACTTTGTCTTGTATAAGGCCTGCCATGCTCCTGATGGGAGCCTATGAGGAAGTGGAGAGGGACTTTTTACAAGAGGGTGGAGTGACAGGACAAGGAGGAATGGCTTCATGCGGCCAGAGGGCAGGGTTAGATGGGATGTTGGGGAGGAATTGTTCCCTGGGAGGGTGCTGAGTCCCTGGCACAGGGTGCCCAGAGAAGCTGTGCCTGCCCTGGATCCCTGGCAGTGTCCAAGGCCAGGTTGGATGGGGCTTGGGGCAACCTGGGAGAGTGGAAGGTGTCCCTGCCCCTGGCAGAGGGAGTGGAACAAGGTGGTCTTTAAAGTGTCTTCCAACCTAAACCATCCTGTGATGCTTATCATTCCATGATAATTATCAAGGTTTCAGTTCCTGCAGGACTAATTGCTGTGTAACTTCTCCAAACAGTTTTGCTGGTGACATTCTGCAGCTAAGCTGAATGTGTAGGACTGGAATCAGAAATTTTTTCATTTGAGGAATGTCTTTAAAGTCCTTGAACTACCTCAAGGTAGATTGGTTCTGTTAATTAAAGCCTGTATCATGATGATCTATTTACCTTTGTTTGATGGAGTTGGGATTGCGTTTGGGACTTGTCCTTTCCTGTTCTACCAGTCAAACTAAACAAAATCTTCCCATACCTCTAGGGAATACTGCTTAGTTTCAAGGAGAAGTGGAGAAATCTTCATTTCCTTTCAACAGCAAGAAAACCTCATTAGTATTTCAAGCATAGTATGACAAAATACACATTCAGTTTTAATTTTCTTAGTAGGAATGTTGTCATCTTCCTAGTAGCAGTTTCTTCCCAGGTTTGTTGAATCTTAGACAATAGTTGGGTTCAATTTTACTAAATACTGTTTGCATTTTGTTGTCATTGTTGTATGTGGTTTGGAAATACTGTCTGAGGAGTGTTTGAGTTTCCAGCTAGTGACTGTCAAGTATTTTGGGCATTGTGGTGGATCCTCTTGTGCTGGAGCTTCTTGATGGGCTTAGATCAGCCTCTGAAACTTGACCCTGAGTAGATGTCTTCCAGGGTAATTTGCTTTTTTTAAGGTAGTTGGGGTGCAAATGAGTTTAATTGATTTGATTCATGGGGAGGCTTGGACCAGCCTGGTCTAGTGGAAGGCATCCCTGCCAAAGGACCTTTCAAACCAAACCATTTGGGATACTGTGATTCTGGGAATTGTAAAATCCTCAGTAAACAGGTAAAATGGACACAGGGCTATGAGAGTGAAACATCAAGAATCAGTAAAGCACTGAGGGAATCTCGGCCATTTTATAGTAACTTTTGATTGATTTTGGAGCCTGACTTTGAGGGAGGTGGAGGATAAGTTAAAATATTTCAAAGTAAGTGGTTTCGGATTGGAATTTCAAAGACAAGAAGGGCATGAATGAAAGAAGAGATAAAGGTGAAGGGGTGACCAGGAGATGTGCTCTGGATTAGCTGTAGGTCAGCTGGATAATAAACACAGTATTGTGTGCAGTCATGTGAGAAGTACCAGTCAAGCATCTGCCCCTTCCCTGGCGTATATTCATGTGGCTTGGTTATTTCCTGGGTCAGGGCAAGTCAGGCAAGCAGGGTTTTGGGGCATCAAAGCAGTGGGGCTTACTGCCTTGGCAGGTGTTCTGTGGTGTGTTTTCCCTCGTAGTAGACTGCTCCTGGGCCTTTTCCTCTGGAACAGGGCACACACCATGGCATTTTCTGCAGTGTAGCCTTATTGTAGGTTGTGGTGGGTGTTGGCATCAGGATATGGGCTGGAAATGCCATGTTCCTCATGGAAATGTGTTCCTGCACAGGCTGTTTCAGCATGGCTGAAATCCTGTACTGTCAGCTTGCCAGTTAGTCAGGAAGGCAGAGGAGGAGTGTCAGGATGGACACTCTATTTAGCAAAGTGTCTGGCAGCAAACTTTGCTCTGGTGTAACAGCTCTGCTGTCATTTCTAAGCAGTGATGAGAGATACCGGGGTTAATTTTTGAGGTTGTAATCACTCCAGGCCCTGCATTTTTTCATGTAATACCTACTTCACCAAAAGTCTGAGTTTGACATAGAACAGCTGAAGAGTATTGCCACTAAAAGAGATGAAGATAAGATTCTGGTCACCAAAAGCTTGGCTTTGAAGCTGGTTTGCTCTCTGAGGGTAAGAACAGCTTTCTTGTGAGCTTCCTTCATTCCCTTCCATCCTTCCAGTCCTTTGGCAGAGTGAGTTTATTTTGTTGAAGCTTTTATTTTCTGCTGAAAGTGCAGGAAATTCAGACAGCTCTCTTGGAAGCTCCCCAAAGCTAATACAAAGAAGATACATATGCTTCTCTTAAACTAAAACTAAAGTAAATTATTTGAAAATATTTAACTGTAGGTATTCCCCTATAAAGACAGAAGGGAAATTTACATCATTATAATTGTGGATGCTGATAAATTATGTTATCAAGGTGAAATTCCCTGGAGCATTTATTGTCTATTCCTCACAAAAGATTGAGGAGTTACCACCCTGAAATCTGGAATAGTTGCATTACAGATGGAAGAAGTAACTACTGAATGTCCAAAACCATAATTTATTAAAGTATTCTTAAGCATGTACAAAGTCAGATTAAAAAAAAAAAGTGATGTAAAATGAACAGAAACTGACTGTTCAGCTATACTTTTTGTGGCTGCAGCTTATGGATCTGGAACAGTTTACCAAAGTTTTCCTGCCAGTTTCTCCATGGTAAAAGAAAATGGCAGAACTTGTCTGTTTGGGGTTAATTTTGCATTCTTAGTCCTTTTGATATCTGTTAATTGTGCAGGGTATGTATCCTTCTTTTTTCCATTGCTGACAAAATTGCCTTTATAGTCATATCTGCGTCATGAAGGAAGTAGTTGTTTATGACTATAATTTTTTATGATTTATGTTCACAAATTGTTGAATCTCACTGAAAATATTACAGATGAAGAGCTGTGGTGAGTCATCGTGGACAGGGGCTCAGAATGGAGAACAGCCATAATTGTGGTTGCCTGTGCAACCTCCACCCTCACCTTTTCTCTATTTCTACATCCGTACAGGGTCTTCAGCTCATCTCTGCAGATGATGATGGGTGATCCCACAGTGTGGATGCAGCAACACAGACATGGTGCAGCCCTCCCTGGTATTCCAGTGCCTAAAGGGGCTCCAGAAGAGCTGGAGAGGGACTGGGGACAAGGGCTGGAGGGACAGGACACAGGGAACGGCTTCCCAGTGCCAGAGGGCAGGGATGGATGGGATATTGGGAAGGAGTTCCTGGCTGTGAGGGTGGGGAGGCCCTGGCACAGGTTTCCCAGAGCAGCTGTGGCTGCCCCTGGAGTGTCCAAGGCCATACTGGATGGATCTTGGAGCAACCTGGATAGGTGGAAGGTGCCCCTGCCCATGGCAGGTGGTGGAAAAACATGGTCTTTAAGGTCCCTTCTAACTCAAACCATCCTGGGATTCTCTGAGTTGCAAAGAGAGGCAGAGGGAACAGATGTCCTTAAAGGGTCACTCAGAACTAGCAGGGAGAGTGGCGAGTCCAAGATGGTTTTCCTTCTGTGAATTGTGGAGTTCCTGGGAAGGAAACAATTACAACATGTCCAGCTGTTTTAAGTAGCTGCTTCACAGCTTTTGCACACTGTGTACACCCCTGGCTCTGCTGGAGAGAGACCAGCAGTGTTGGTCAGAGTGAGCTAAAGCCACCAAGCTTTGACACAAAGCAACTTACACTTTTGAAAATTCTAATGTCAAAGCATTTTATTACTGGCAGCAAGTTCCCACTCACTAAAAGCCATTCATTGTCATAAGCACTTAAGTTCAGAACTGTGTTTGGATATGTTTTTTTTGTCAGCCTGCATTTCCATCAAGTATTTCTTCTGCAATTACATGTGACATTTCCACTTTATTTCGTCAGGTTTCTTTGAACTAAGACTTCAGCACAGTGTGCCTTTTCCTGTTGTTTTCTTTTACCCTATTTACATTGTGCAGTTGTAGCATACTCCCTTACCAATCGCTGCTCAGGTTTTGCTTTTTTTAGACAGATAAGCTTCTTCCTGCTTCTTGTACTAACTGTATAATTAGCAGTTATTTAGCTGAAAGTATAATTTGGCTAGAAAATTGCTGTGATGTGAATGCAAAGTGAGAAATGTGGGGTTTTTTTAGTACACACTAGCGACCTGGGTGTCTGTACCCATTGTCATGGTGCATAACACCATTCGAAAGGATCTTGCTACAAAGGAAAAGTTGCTCTGTTAGATCTCCAATTTGTAAAAAGTTAGAAAGTAGACCTCTTTAGGTCCCCTGCAGGGACACCTTTCACTATCCCAGGGAGCTCCAAGTCCTGTCTAACCTGGCCTTGAACAATGCCAGGGATGGAGCAACCACAGCTTCTCTGAGAAACCTGTGCCAGCTGTAGCTGAGTGTGCAGCATATCTTCCTGGGTTAATGATCAAAAATGCAAAATATCATTAAGAAATCTGTCACCATCCATGCTGTGCAATACCCTGGGTACCACTCTGAAAAAGGGCAGTGCTTGACTTCCAGCCTGAACCCAGGACTGAGGGTCAAAAGATGAGCCAGGCTAATCAAGGGGCTAATTTCATCATGGAAGAGACTTGTGTCCACCTTTGCTTACTCATGCCATTTCATAGCATCACAAGTCACCAAAATTATGATTTTTTCAATCACCTATTATTTTCCATATTAATGAACTTTGGAGGAAAGGAAATAGAAAGTTGAATAATTTTGTCTGTGTTTGTGTTAGACAGTACAAATCACATGGGATGGTTATGCAACATTAAGCTGAATTACACGAGGACATGCCTCCCGTTATCTCCTTGGAACTGGTAACGTTTAGAGGCTGGAGATTTGCATTCATTCATAATAGAACTTTTTTAAATCAGTTTTTTATCTTTACAATAATTAAAATAAATTCAATGTCAAATAGAATTAAAAGGGTGAGCATTCAGAATGTTCCATTGTGGGAACGAGAAGATGGGACCATAAATTAAACAGGTTTTTGGTGACACTGAGTTTTTGCATCCTCTGCTGACAGTGATTTGTTTTTTGGTGGGTAAATATGTCTGTAAGGAACTGAACTGTGAGCAAATGCCTGGGGTTTTGCGGTTAGGCTGCTTGACTTCTCTTGCTATTTAAAAGCCATATACTTTTCAAGTGGTTTTACACATCAGGATGTAAGTATTGAATTCTGTGAAAGTCTTTGCCCAGGAGGATACCATGCTAATTATTAAGTGTATTGCAGTAAGGAAAGCAGCAATATTCCAGGATGATCAGATCCAGGAACATCCAGCTCTGCCCATCGTTTGCCTTGGCTTTGAACTTTTCTGTGTTCCTTGATAGCATTTATCAAACTCAAATGGTTTTTCCCTAGATAATGTTCTCATTCATCGTGCTTTCCCCCGCATCCTCTCAGCTTATTTCCATTCTCTTTTCTCTGGCATGATTACTTGTTTTTTCCTTTTAACAAAAGACTACCCGGACTCTTAGCGGTCGCTGTCTGGTTTATTCCTTGTGTGTCTAGAACATGACCAAGCATCTGGGTTTTTTTGCCTGAGAAGTTAGAATCTTTGCAAAAAAAGCACCACATTTAATTTCTCTCCTGAGAAGGAACATGAGGTGACTACCTAGAATTACCCACAGTAACATGAGTGCTGTGCCTACGTTCCCATCTCCTTTGCTGGCATGATTTCAGTCTCACGGAGTTGGTACCAAGCTTTTAGCCTCCACCTTTCCTTTTAATGATCGTTATAATTATTTCTATGGGAATAAACCAAAAAAATAGGCGGGGGAGGACTGGTACACATCAGGACAGAGGTGTTATCCGAGCCCTGTTTTGTAAAGGAATATTTTAATAAATTTAAATGTGAGTGCCACACTGAATTTGTCAATCATAAGCAACAGGAAACTTTTAACTCCTCTTATTTAAATGTACTGTTCAATAGATTGAAACATGTCTACGTTTCACAAATCAATATCTGACTTTTCATTTCATATAACAGCTAATCCAGTAAAAAAAAAAAGTCTTACAAAGCTGCTGACGATGATGTGTTAGTCCTTGCCTTGGCCACACACATTCAGCGTTTCAGCTGTGTTCAGCTGCTCTGAAAGTAATACACAGGGTGATAAACTGCAACAACAAAATGTTTTTGTAAGCAAATGTTTTTATTTATACCTGTCTTGATACCATGTCTGGATGCAGAGGGGCTGTGGTTTGGTACTGATGGTACAGAGCAACAAAACCACATGGCATTTTATCAGCATTTCTCCACTGTCTCGTCCAAATGCTGTACTTGGATTTATGCTTGTTTTTTCCTTTGTTTTGAAAACTTCTAAACCCTCAGAAATGATTCAGTCTCTAATTATAGGAGCAGATAATTCTCCTGATAATGTATGTGCAATACAGGGATTCAGTGCCACTTCTCTGTCTTTTATGGAGATTGTTCTTCTTATAAATTCTTCTTTTGTGTAGTCAGTTGTGAGTAAAAATCTTCATTATAACTCCTACTTTTCTTCGTGGGGATCCTGGATTCTTCACCTGGAATGTGGTAGCTGAAATACAGATGGTTGATTCTGTCCGTCAGCTCTTAAAAACATTTAATTACTGTGCAATAACCTCCGAACCTTATCATTGTTTGAAGCTGACCACTAGAAGAGTCTCTAACCTGTTGGAAGATGGGTAGCAATGCTTTTTGTTTCTATTAGCTGTATGTTAATTCAAGGTGAACACCTTTTATTAAAAAACGTTTCGCTTTTGAAAAGTACTTGTGTGGTTTGTTACTTTTCTGGTAACTGGATAGATCTCACTTGATGCTGAATCATAATATTTCTGTTAAAATAATGTAGTCTGTATTTTAGGATAGCATCTTGGTCACCAGCTCACCCTGCTGCATTGTGGGGAGAATTATGCCAGTGCTCAGAGCTTCTAAAAATACACCATAATACACCATATTCTGCAGTAAATTTGGGTTGATAGGCAAGCACCACTCCCCAGGTGAGTTAGACAGGTCTGGATTTTTCTTCAAATTCCAGCTGAAGCAGTTATTTCTGTTTTTGTGTAATATTTTCCATTACATACCCTTCACAACACCTACCTGGGATGCTGTTTCATAGCATGACAACTAGGTGACTACAGGAAGAGGAACTACCTGTGTTTTGAAAGTAAAGATTATTTTTCTCATAGAAGAATGTGATCCCATTGACAGTAATCAGCTTTGTAAGGGTATCTGCCATCATTGTTAGCTACACTACAAAGCTGATTTAGGTGGCAAAGTCATTAAAATATAGGAGATACTCACATTCAGAAAAATATCTCTAACCTCCACAGTCAGGCGTCATTGCTAAAGAAGGAATTTTACTGGAATGTGTGCGCCAGATATTCCTCTTCAAACAAGAGTTGCAAAAGGCTTCCACTTAAATCTCCCTTGTACCCGCAGAAGACAAGTGTCAGGAATAACCAGACTGAAGTGTGGGAATAAGGACAGGATCTCACCTCTCCATGGTCCTCAGTGTCACAAAAGAAATGGAGGAGCAGGTTAGTGGAATGGTGCTGCCTTCTGCAGAGCCACATCTAGGAGGGAGACTTAGGACAAGGGATGGAAAGATGCAACAAAGGGGAATGGCTTCCCACTGCCAGAGGGCAGGCCTAGGTGGGATATTGGGAAGGAATTCCTGCCTGTGAGGGTGGGGAGGCCCTGGCACAGGTTTTCCAGAGCAGCTGTGGCTGCCCCTGGATCCCTGGAAGTGTCCCAGGCCAGGTTGGACAGGGCTTGGAGCACCCTGGGATAGTGGAAGGTGGAAGGTGTCCCTGCCATGGTAGGAGGTGGAATGGGATGAGCTTTAAGGACCCTTCGAACCCAAAACATCCTGGGATTCTGTGATGTACACTACTAGGAAGAAATGCACCTTGATTTGCATTGAAAGCAGCCAGAGCCAAGTGGTAGCAAAGAATTTTGCTCTTTATGAGTCTAAACAGGATAATCAAAATTCCTATGTTCTCTTCTCCCTCAGTGAGAGCATACATCTGCCACATGACAATTCCTACAGTACTACTTAATAGTAGAAAATAACTGTGTGCAGACTGAGTGACAGCCTAACAAAATCCTGTTGTAAGTACTGCCTTGTTATGAAGAATTTAAGTGCCTTGTGATAACTCAGAAAATGAACTTTGTGGGCAGTTGGCAAAAGGAAATGTTGATGGTCTCATTGTTCATACCCAGTAGAAAAACTTGAGGTGGTTTGGTTTGGTTCACATTCTTGCCAGACCTGTAAAGTCTCAAAATCCAGTGTTTGATGTGATGGAGAGAGAACCTAATGATACAAACAAGGTAGAATTTGCCCTTTTTTACCTTATTCCAAGGTAGGACAGACAGCTCTCCAGTCTGAATAACCATATTGGAGATATGCTGATGCGGAGCTCAAAGAGGGAAATCCAGACAGCTGGCAGGAGTTCGCATGCCAGCTTGTTCAGCTTAGGAAGTCTGAGTTTCAGAATCATCAGGAATGATTTGTCAAATGCACTGACAAAATGAAAAGCTCTACAAGTTTATCTTAGTGTGAAGGCTTAGTGCCCTACAAAAGGAGATTCCTTTCTGCATGTATTACAAGTGTTCTTCAATGCCAAGAAAATAATTTTAAAAAATAGTCAAAGAGGAAAAGTCTGGTAATAGTGACAGATGTTCAAGGTGCAGTGGTGTTTGATCCAGTCAGTTTTCTTTCTCCTGCCTTTGCTTTTCTCTTTCACCCACTGTTTTTTATTTCTTTGATATTTTTTCTCTTTTTTCCCTATCCCTTCTTCCTGTGTAGGGGCTCAACAGAAAACGTAATAAATTAATTACATGCTGAAGTGCTTTTACTTCTAATAGGAAGGGTTGAAAAGACTGTGTTCAGTTAACCCTAGTGAATATGGCTGATTACAATATAGTAATGCTTTGCGTCATGGCTCCTGTTGGGACAATCAAGCTGTGAGGCTGAGTACTAGTATGATGCATTTCAATTAAAATTTTGGTGATTACTGGAGAAAACAGATTCCTTTCCCGAAACACAGAGACATTAACCAGCTAATAGCTTTATTAGTAATAATTACCCGTGCGCTGCCTGTATTACTCAGTATTTTGCAATGAAAAAGGGCACACTGACCTTTTACTCCTTTCTTAAAGGCACAAGACCTGAATGTGATCGAGGAAGTGATCCGAATGATGCTGGAGATCATCAACTCCTGCCTAACCAACTCCCTCCATCACAATCCCAATCTGGTGTATGCGCTGCTCTACAAGCGGGATCTCTTCGAGCAGTTCCGAACCCACCCCTCCTTCCAGGACATCATGCAAAATATAGACCTGGTGAGTGATATGTGGCTTTAAGGATGGTTACACCTGGTTATGGGATCTCTTTTCACTCCAGAAAGGTGGAAAATATTCATCACCTCTTATCCATTTGTTTTAAAATGTTGAACTTTTCTTGCAAATTTTCTGGGCCTGCACTGTGATGAGTTATGGGCAACATAGAAACACAGAGTGGTTTGGGTTGGAGAGGACTTAAAGATCATTTAGCTCCAACCCTCTAATTTTTTTAATAACCTTTTCCCACATCTTTAACTCAGGAGAACCAGAGGGATTTTGAGATGCCTCTGGTAAGGAATTCCCAAGCTGTGACACTTCTTTCACCCCCCAAAGGGAGGACAATGTCAGCTTCTCTTGGCTGCCTCTTTTTAGAAACCTGCCTTTCAGGGGAGCAAAAGCTAATTTTCATCATCAAGCAATCCTTTTTTCTTTTCTCTTACTCCTATCACCAGCCTACGAATGATTATAGGGAATTATTTTTAAATAACTAAAGAGCAGGCATTCAGCTGCCTTATTGGCTGTCTGTATCTGAATGTGTGTTGTTTGCACCTGCCAAGAGTTCTCTTCATCTTCCCCTTGGGTAAGGAAACATTTTAGAAGAAAACAGAAGAAAATAGCTGTGTGTGAGAAGCTGTTACCAGTGTGACTCTCTATGGAGTATGACTCTGGGAAACAGTTGTTAATTATTTCTGCATCTGATAGTAGTTTTAATGTTCATATGGAGAGCCATAGCTTCTGCTAGAAAAATTTTAAGCATTACAAATGTTTTTATGTCTTCTAGGCAATATTTGCAGAGCTGAGCAATGTTTGAAGCCACACTATGATCACTGGATGCAAAATACTGTAAGGGAGGGCTGAGCATAGTGCTAAGTCTCTGGATGCAGTGAATAAGACATTAATGTGTCTAATAATCTGCAGAGTTTCTGTTTTGATTTGCTTTTAATTACAGGAGATTGACAGATATCTGCCCATAAAGGAAAGTAATTTTAAATGTTGAACTGAAATCCTGCTCTGTACCTATTTTTTCCTCTTCTGTTCTCACTTCACATTTTCTGGTCATGCCAGAGTTTGGGGAGTGGAGGCCTTGAAGCTCAAAAGTCTCCAAACTTTCAGCAGCTGCAGACTGCAGGCAGCATGGTAATGTCTGCATGATTAGAACAAGATGTCTTCAAGTTGTGTAAAGAGGATATGGTGCACTGAAGATAACAGTTGTCTACATTCCTGACTGAGATAGGGACCTTCTCTGGTTACTTGCCCACATCCAGGGTAACTGGTGGTGGCCAGACCCTTCTGCTTGCAGCCTTGTGCCTCCCACAGACAGCAGCACGTCCTTTCCTTTGTAACACTTAAATGTAGTTTTTCCTCAACAATTTAAACAATTCCTCCCCAAAACTATTTAATATTGCGTTACAGCTTAATGCCAGTTACATTCAGAAACTATTTAAAGCTTTCCAAGGGAGCATGTTGAATTTTTAAATAGCTCCTTTGTTAGAGAAGCGAGGATGTCAAAAAAAGAATTTTTTAAAATTTTTTTTTAAATGTACCTGTCACCATCTGGCAAGTGGTAAGAGCTGTCAGGCTTGTAGATCTGAATAAAAGATGAGATTCATCTGACTCCTCGTCTACCCTGTCACATCCTGCACTTCATACACAGTATTAGCAGCCCTGTACAGAGCCAGTCTTTGTCTTGCGTGCTACAGCCCGAATGTTCTAACTGGTCTTGCTGTCCCTTGAAACAGTGGCAAATCATGTTGTTTTACTGTACACATTGCAGGGAGCTTGTCTGGGAACCATGTGGGCAGGATCTGAGAAGAACCAAAATCAGTTTCTGTCTCCAAGAACTTACCAGGCTTTTCTCTGCAGTGGTAGAGCTGGGAGCTCCATTCTCACACCTGTATGGGACACTGTAGATGTCTGAAATGTAGCTGTGCTCTAAAGGAGTCATAAAAAAGAATTAAAAGATTTGGCTCAATAAATTTCTAAACTGTATGTTGCTGAAAGCTGGGAGGATATACTTATGGGGAGGATCTCACTATTCTTGACCTGCTCTTATATTCTTATTTTAACATCCATTCCAGCCTGCTTTCAGACAGAATAGTGAACTCGCCAGGCTTTTTGTGTGACCAAGGCTGGTTACTCAGAAGAAGATGGGTCCACCAACTTCCTGTGTATTGTGCTGGGTTTCAGGGATCAATGTTGTGGTCATTGGAATTTTGTGGTCCAAATTGTGTACATTGTGGATGGAAATGGTAAATGTTTTAATTTTTGGTAATGGAAGAGTGGGCAAGAAAAATTACTTATCTGAAGCTCCCCAAATACGTCTGCAGGGGCTCTTCTACATCCTGACTCCCTCTCTTGGTACTTTCTCTGGTCATAAATAGCAAAGTATGTTTGGATTATCTGCGCCCCTGCTACAGTGGAACCAGGAGTGTAATTTTTGACAACGGCATTTAGTGACAGGACAAGGGGGAATGGCTTCCCACTGCCTGAGGGCAGAGTTAGATGGGATATTGGGAAGGAATTCTTGGCTGTGAGGGTGGGGAGGTCCTGGCACAGGTTGCCCAGAGAAGCTGTGGGTGCCCCATTCCTGGAAGTATCCCAGGCCAGGCTGGATGGGGTTTGGAGCACCCTGGGATAGTGGAAGGTGCATTGGAATTGGACTAGATGGGCTTTAAAGGTCCCTTCCAACCCAAACCATTCTGGGATTCTGTGGTTCCAGTCATCAGGCAGCTCGAGAGATTCATGTGAGCAGTAGCTGCCTGTTAAGTACTGTGTCACTCTGGCATCCCTTTGCTCCTGCAAATTCTGCCCACCAATCGATGCAAGATTTTCCAAGTGTAAACTGTAGTCCAGATTTGTATTTCATACAGAAATACTGACAGACAGTGTGATAATGTTTCATACTGTAGAAATCAGACCAAAATACAGAGCATGTAAAGTCTGTAATGAGTTTTGGACACCAGAACAGTTGCCAGTTTGCCTTGTCAAGAATGTATAAAATAGATATGACATATAAAGACTTAAATGCTTATTATTTTTACTCCTTTGCACATAATGTACTCATCAACCAAAAGGAAGCATGGAAGAGGTGAAAAGGCTAAAAAGTTGATGAAGAATTAATTGGAGAATGAGCTGGGGATGTAATAATGAGTAGTTGATGATGCAAATAGAAAAGGGCATCAGCTGCAGTTTTGTGTGTGTATACAAGCAGAGAATAACCCAGAGGTGTCCTCTAAGCCTACTCACACTGGTGACATCTTAGCTTTACTCTGGTTTAGAATCTCAGAATTCTTTAGGTTGGAAAAGACTTTCAAGGCCATGGAGTCCCACCTCAGCACTGCCTAGGCCACCACTGACCCATGTGCCCAAGTGCCATATCCACAGGGCTTTTAAACCCCTCCAGGAATGGGGATTCCACTGCCCTGGGCAGCTGTGCCAGGGCTGGGCAGCCCTTACCATGAAAGAATTTTCCCCAGTATCCAACCTGAGCCTCCCCTGAGGCCATTTCATCCTGTCCCTGTTCCTTGAGAGTTGAGCCCGACCCTCCCCCCACCCCGGCTGCCCCCTCCTGTCAGGGAGTTGTGCAGAGCCAGAAGGGCCCCCCTGAGCCTCCTTTTCTCCGGGCTGAGCCCCTTTCCCAGCTCCCTGAGCCACTCCTGGGGCTCCAGACCCTTCCCCAGCTCCATTCCCTTCCCTGGACACGCTCCAGCCCCTCCAGGTCTGTCTTGTCCTGAGGGGCCCAGAGCTGTCCCCAGGACTGGAGGTGCCTCAGCAGTGCCAGCACAGGGGATGGGCACTGCCCTGGGGCTGTGGCTATGGCTGGGACAGCCCAGGGGCTATTGCCCACCTGGGCACAGCTGTGCTCATGCTCAGATGGCATCATGAAAGAAATTCCAGATAGAAATAAGAGCTGTAGAAAACAGAACCTCTAAAGGTGCTGATTTGCCAAAGGAAGGCTAAAGTGATGTGGTATTTTTCAAATAAAATGCTGCTGTGAAGGGAAATGGGATAAACTCTTTCACATACTTGTGGGTTTGCAGGTCATAAGGAAAGACTTTCCCAAGGTTAGTAATAACGAAACACTGTGGTAGGTTTTCAGGGACTTCAGCATTGGAGACCTCTGGATAGCAGAGGACAGACCAGCAGTGGTCTGTAGGCACAGATGGATGTTGGGATGCCTCTGCAGCCTCACCAGAGCTCAGACCAGAGCAGGAATTGTTCAGGTTACCTTCATACAGACCTGGCCACTCTAACTCTGGGCTGTTCTTCAGGATTTGGACCATTTACTCTGGAGATAGCACTTAATCTCTGTATGCTTCATCACTGAGGCAAGAACAGGTGAATGTGTAAAGGTCATCCTGTATCGAACACTTTTTGTTCAAAGCTACTTATTTGCCTCTGTGCTTTATAAATAATCTAAAGATCACTGTTGCCAGCTGATTGGGAACATATGGGAACCATTAATGCTGTACAAAATAAACTGAAATCAAAATATCTTCTGTTTCCTATTACTTTACTTTTCATTTTAGAAAGCCATTTTAGTAGGAGGTAGTGCATCTTGTTTAGCTAAAATGGGATATTCTTTTTCTGGATGGTGAACAAAGAGGAATGCTATGGTTCCTCTTCTGGCCTTGTGCAGAAATATTTCAGCTGGGAGCTCTCTATATGCCTTCACTTCAGAGGTGGTCTATAATTTGGTCAGCCACCTCAGATATGTCAGGAATTTGGTGGAGACTCTTCGCTTATCATTCCTGAAGATGCCTTTGGTTCATGGCCACAGTGAGAACTCCTTGGCTTTCACTGCTCTCATATTTGCTAGGAGCAAGCGACTGATACCAGGTGGTGGAACAGGCCTAACTAGGAACTGCTAGAATTTTGTTTGCAAAATAGTCTGATAGACATCAGGAGGTTGGGAGCAATGGCTTAGTGATGCAAAGGACTCAATTGATGCAATTTCCTACAAGGAATTTAAATCTCCAAAGACATTTCCCTGCTAGATTTTAAAATCATTCAAGTTGGCTTCACTCTGGCATAGCAACCCCTATTGTAAGACTTGCAGGACTTAAGAACTAAGTTTTTATGGCTTTCCTTAAAATGGCCTTAGAAAAACATTGATCCTGCTGATTACCAGAGCCTGGCTAAATACTCTAAGAACTTGGGGGTTGGGCTGGGGGTTTTTTAGTTGTTTTTTGTTTGCTTTCGGGGGTCTTTTTGCCTGTTTTCTTTTTCTCCTCACTCCTGCACCCTAGGAGTGGAGAGCAGAATATCTGGAAAAGCTCATGTGTCCTTGAACACACTCCTTATTTCAAGGTGATTCTGAAAAATACAGTACTTCAAGTTTGCTGATTAACCTCTTGTGTTTCTCCTGCTATTGAATCATCCAAAGCTGTTTCACCCCTTCATAAATCAGCGAGGGCTGGCTTTGCCTCCTTTTTGCTCCAGGTAGGACTACTGGATACAAAATGTAGCTGTGATTTATGTTTCCCTACGGAAACTACTTAGTTGAAGTGCTTAATCCTGTGGTACTTTACAACGAGAGGTTTGTTTTCTTCTTTTCTTCTCCATTCAGTGTGCCATCAATACACCATATTACTCTCACAGGGGTGAACGTGGCTGGAAATAAAATACTCAAAGTGTTTCTTTCAATGACTTTCTGAGGGAAACAAAATTGACAAAAACAGGTTCAAAACTTATTCATTTTGTGCCAAGTGATTTTTTTCTTCTGTCTTGCAGAGCTGACCTTTGCAGTTGCAGGCAGAGGAGGTGTTGTACTGTTATTTTTAGCTGGAGGAGAAGGAGAGGAGCTGTCATGTTCATTAGGCAGTGACACTGCCTGGGCTGCCGCAGGCCTTACGGCACTTCAGCATCTGCTGACAGAATCCAAGTGGAGAAGACATCTTGCCCTTGATAGCTCTGCTGTTGGCATGCTGTAAAGGGAAATATTTTGTTACTTCAGTCTTGCAGCCCAATTGAAAACAATCGTTGGGTGAAATAACAGACACTGTGGTTGTTCCCTCACAATCTCAGAAATAATCTCCAAAACCTAAAATATTGCCTTTACATGAAAAATGTTTCTAAATCATTCTAATCTTGTAGCACTTTCAGTTTCTGGCAATACCTTTTAAGTTTAGTGTTTAGAAAACAAGAGGAGAAAGTATGAGTTTCTCATGGAAAATTGATCTCTAGGAAGAAATTCTTCACTGTGGGGGTGGTGAGGCCCTGGCATAGGGTGCCCAGAGCAGCTGTGGCTGCCCCTGGATCCCTGGAAGTGTCCGAGGCCAGGTTGGACAGGGCTTGGAACAGCCTGGGATAGTGGAAGGTGTCCCTGCCCATGGCAGGGGTGGCACTGGATGGGCTTTAAGATCCCTTCCCAACCAAACCATTCCATGAGTCTATGATTAAAACCAGTTTCGGAAATGACTACAGAAAACAGTTTTTGTTTAGAAATTTTAATGGTGTCTTAATACAAACCCTGGCAATGCCTGAGGTGGAGGTGGCCAAACCAGGCCCCCAGTGCCCATCACACCACACGTACCAGGTACCTTGCACAGGTGGGATTAGACTCTGCACAGGCAAGGCTCTCCATACACCATTTTATCTGGACAGGGATCAGATATTCCTGATGAAGGGTTGTCTAATCCTGGATTAGACATGCCTTTTAATCTCTGTTAATATGGAAGCCAGACTGGAGAGAGAACTCTTCAGAATGGGTTATGTTCCTTCATGGAGAGGCCTTTCAGTGCTCAGCATGACTAGGAAAAGAATAATTCACAGCAACTTATGGAGTTTCTTCTTATTCTTCTTCTTAAGCAGTCTTTGCAGTTGTTTTCTATTTTCTTAGATCAGTTGCCTAAATAATTAATGAGAAAATTAATTTTCAGAATATCAGGAAGACACCATTTTTCAGCCTTGTTTACTTTCCCTAAGATCTGAGGTTTTTCTATTCATACAGTCATATGTTCAGTTGGTTTTAAAACATTTACTAAAACCAGAAACTCATTTAATACTATTCACCCAGTTTATTTTTTCTGGTTTGTTTTACTTTCAATTGGACAAGGAGTTGAAATCTGTTAATTTTCATTTTTATTTTAAATTCAGTTCTGTTACTTAAGTGTTGAAACTCTTTCAAAGGAAAAGGCTTTCCTTACTATGGTGTAGAGCTTTTATGTTTTTATATTTGACTAGATTAGTGGGAAAAGTGTTGAACCCTCTGCTACAGAGGTTGGAGCGTGGGCATAAGCGAGGTAATGCTGGATGCTTTTTGTTTTGTTCCTGATTTGGAGCTAACTAGCCTTTTTTAGGATCTCCTCTCTATAATTCATCTTCTTTTACTTTTTCTTTTTGCTTTTCTGTTTTCTTACTTCACTGGGGTACTCATTGGGTACCTGACTGTCTCGTTGGGGTGCAAAAAGGGTCCAAAAGAGAAGTGCTCCATTTCTATGTTGTTTGAAGTAGTAAGGCAAATAACACCTAGAGATAAGTACCATTATTAAAGTAGATATTTCTAATTTTAGTCATCAACTACATATCAAAAATAGCCATTCAGAGTTCTCTAAAATGCTGACATAGCCTGAAAATACTGGAAGCCTGTCTTGCTTTTGTTCTTTTGAAATAGAACCCAAAGAAGATTAGTACCTTTACCACAAAAACATAAGTCTTTTAAAAACATGTTAAGATTGAAGGGTTTGACTTCCCAAAAAAGGAAACGTCAGAATTCAGGGAGTATCTGTGAGCCTCACTCAGTTTTTTTACACGTTTGCATTATGATAGTGTTTTATCCTTTTGATGAAAAGCTAAAAATTAAGTTTTGCTTTTGTTGTGGTTTAGCAGAACTTTAGCTAACAAGGCAGTGCCACTGGGATGGATTCTCTGCAGGAGCCTGCCCTGGGCGAGGATGGGTTTCACCAGTCATTACTGACAACAAAGGAGTGTTGAAATGCAGGAAGATGTTTTTTTCTTTCAAAGTTTGCGGGCAACTTGCTCGTTCCTCTCTGAGCTTTGTATCCTCCACCAGCAATTTGTCCCAAAGTCTGTGCCAAAACCATGTCCAGCCTCACTCCGAGGTCCTCATGCTCTTTGCACAAGCTGTTTCTTGCTGGTTTACTCTGTTATTTCTGGTGCTTCCCTCCAGCTTCTATGCTTACGAACTCAGCACACCTTCCTACTCCTGTTTTTTTTAAGGATCAGAGATCACAGTGCTCCACCAGGTCCTTATCTCTGAGAATGTGAAAGCCTACCTGCAGCATCTTCCAGAGGCAGTGAAATTCTCCCTTTCTGCTTGAGTATGGAGATAGTCACAGGGACAGCACAGAATATTAAACCTGAATTTTCTCTTGACTGATTTCTGTACTTCTGCTGTTAGAAACAAAACAGGAAAAGAAAAAAAAAAAAAACCAAAAACAAAAAACAAACCAAACAGCAAAACCCCATAACAACCCCAAAAAGCAACTTCCAGAAACTTCCGTCTGCCTCTGGCTCATTCACTTGGTACAAGAGTTTCTAGAGATCCCAGCAAGTCTTTCAGCTCAAAACAAGGGCTGAGCTTTCAGCGGGGGGAGTCACAAACAGGAACAACAAATTTGAATCTCACAGTAATCAAGCCATCAGCTGTCTTTGTTTTATGAACAGCAGCTGAGCTGGGAGGCATAATTAGGGTAATGGTTTCTGGCTCCAGCTGTGTCTCACTACAGAACAAAGAGAGCTCAGCAGAGATTTTGTAGTGTAATACACTTTTTCCCCCTTCTCCTTGGGACAATTAACGAAGATTACTCCATGGACTGGGACTGTGATTCAGATACAAGTGAACATCAGTATTTTTCTACAGAGGATGTGTCCAAAGCTCACAGGATTTTGCAGAACCTACCATCAGCATTGTGCTTGCCTCCAGCCCAGGGGTAGCCAGGTGCTCCGGTGTAGACAGGCTCTACCAAGTGCCTCTTGTGGTACTTCCAGAGGACTCTAAGTAGGTGTTGAATCCCAGACCCTTTCTGTGTTGTTTTGAGTCCTGGATCCCCTGCATGACTGAGGAGTTTCCCTGGGATAAAGGATGGGGTTTGCAAAGTGTGTTCTTTTTGGATGAAAGGAGCTATAGAAATGCAGGTTTTCTGATGTCCAAAATGGATAACTGCCAGTGGGATGTCTGCTTCTGGTGCGACCCTTGAGCTTGGAGAGGGATAAAAGTTAAAGCCTGACCTAACTGAGTTCTAGCTAACAAGGACCAGCTGGGTCACAGAAAAGGGGGTGGGGAGGGAAATATGGGGAAAATCAGCTTGGCTTCACCACAGGGATGTCTGGAAGATGAGAGAGAATGTGCAGGTCCTTGGGTCTAGAATTCAGGATGTGGAAGGTGTGTGGGGCACTTGGGGTGGGTAGTCTGGGTAGAAGAGGAGTTTTGTGGACCTTCTTCTTACCATCCACTTGTTGTGGCTTTGAGTTCTACAAAAGCCCCAGGAAATCATGTAGTCTGTCATATGAGTTGCTTAATAGTTGTCTTAAAGCCTTTTGTCCAGAAGTCAGTGAAACGATAATGATTTTGCTTTAATGCTTCACAATCAAAGTAAATTTCTAGCTCAAATTATAGAAAGACTGGAAGAACTCAAAACCCTGATGGGCAGAACTGACTGAGAGAAATATAGGCATATGCCAGTGCATAGTACTTGAAAATGTAAATTTAATAATTCAGCTGTGTGTGTTAAATTGTAAAATCATCTGTCTGTTAAAAATGACTGCAGGAGGATGCTGAGAGTTGTACCAACTTGACGTTAACAAAGTCTCCCTGGCTGGGACATAGGCAATAACGTGATTATTTTGTAAGAAGTGCAGATACAGCAGTGCCAAAAAAGATGACAGCTTTGTGTATAAATTGATCCAAAGATCTTTTCTATTTATTTATGTGCTGTGATGTTTTGTTCCAGGTGATCAGCTTTTTCAGCTCCCGATTAGAGCAAGCTGGAGCTGAGCTGTCAGTGGAACGAGTTCTGGAAATCATCAAGCAAGGAGCTGTTTCTTTGACCAAAGACAGGCTAAGAGTAAGTGCTCAAGACCTCACCACTTTAGCGTGTACTGTTGCAATCAATTGCACATATATGTCCTTTGTATCTGTGACATCAAAAAATCATCTCTCCTATCAGTAGTGACTGATAAGTGATTACGCTGTCGATTGCCATATGTGGATGTTTTCATTTAAATTCCTAATTTCTGCTAAGTGTTTGGGTGAGTTTTTGTGATTAGTTATTAAATTGAAGCGTGTGGAGGAATTAAAATTTGCTGAAGCTAAGGTTTTCTTCATCGTATCCTGGAGATGCAGGCTTCTCTCTCCATCTGTTTAGTTATGCTGTAACCAAACATTGATAATTCTCTCTTTTGATTAATTTCTTGTTCTGTCTCCAGTGCTCTGCACCTCTGTCTGGGTCTATATTAAATGCTATAAAGATAAATTTTGGGGGCTTTAGTTAAGAATTACTCAACCTAGTGAAAATCAGTTCAGGACCCGTAAGCCTGGTCAACATGATGATGAGCTTTCTGTATAATCCTGAGCAGTTCCCTCCATTCCTTTCTGAGAACTTCTCAAAGATCTTGAGGGATTTACCAACTTGACAGGTTTTGTGAGGCTAAAATCCATTAATGGCTGTGTGATGTTTAAATACTGCAATAAAGAAATCTGTGTAAGTGGGTAAGTAAGCAAATGGGAGCTGTGTGTTTTTTAAACAAGATGAATCTTGTTTCTCTGTTATGCCATGTGTATTTTAAATACTGTCTGTTTTCTGCAGAACTATTTTTGTTCCTACTCTGTGATAAGAGAGTGAGACCACCCTTTTTTTTTTGTGATAACTTTAGTAAAATATCCTCTGATAAGGCACACTGAATCCGTATGGCCACTGGCAATGGCTGGTAATTTATTTATACACTGGTAATTTTAAAACACCCAGTGGGAATTTTCTAGCTGGCTGCATATACTAATGCCTTTCCTGCAGTTCCCTGTGCCCTGAGATGGCACATCTTCAGTCACTCAGACCGAATTACTTCGGGAGAGATTGGTCTAGAGTCTGAGTCCTGAGCCGCAGTACAGGAATAGCCTGAGTAGCACCAGAGGAGTTGCTGGATCCAAATCCAGCCCTTCAGGTTGTCCTTTCGACGTGATGGTTCTGTGACTACACAGAGGAACACTGGAACTTTGGCTGTTTCTATGACAACTTATTCTTTTATGCAGATAATTAAAAACTCTTACATTGAGGCTCCAGTGATTCCTTCTTGACACAGAGCCATCACCAAATAAATCCAGTGCTTAGGAAAAAAATGAAGGTTTTTTCAGTTACCGAGTGTGCCACATTGACTGACACATCAGGCCACAAGTTACAGAAATGCTATTTCTGGGGTGAAATCCCATCAAGTTTAAATTTTCAACATTAATAACATACGGTATTTAAAATAATATATTTATATTGCCACTTAAAGCAACAAACCAGCAGTTTTTGGCATGTGCCAGGCTCCTCACAAAACAGTCGAGTACTTCCAGTTTTAAGGATGCTTAGTGTTGCCAGGAGCACTTGAGTTTCCAGACAGGCTTACAAAGTGAATACAGGCAGCCTTGCGCATCAGTCTCCTATACTGCCCACTTACACTTACTGGGTTTTGTCTTTTTTTTTTTCCTTTAGCTTCCTTTTTTTCTTTCTTTCTTTCCTTTTTTCTTTTTCTTTTTTCTTTTTTTTTTTTTCTTTTTTAATACTTTTGCTGAGCAGCAAAGTATTTGGCCAGAGCAGGTTACTTTTTCATGTAGAAAAGGTGACATTGACCTTGGGGTGTGTGTGTATACATATATATATTTTTTTATTTATATATACGTATAGTCATGCGTCAATTTGTACATGCAAATAATATCCTTCCTTTGCACAGATAGTGATGGAGGGCAGCACACTTTTCCCTCCTGTAGAAAATGGCCTTGTGAGTCTTTGTGCCCTCTGTCCTTGTGCCTCTCTCCTGGGAGCCTCCCAGTTCCTCAGGTCTTCCCACTTCAGTCTCTGAGGTTTTCAGGGGAAGCTATTCTAAAGCTTGACAAACTCATATTAAGATCAGACTGAAGATATAGTTACACAATAACTCTGGCAACTCTGAAGCATTTCAGCAGCTAAGTAAAGGAGAAAGCTTTAATCCCTGTGTCTTTAATGACACTCTCTGGGCAAGTCTGGATGGGTGGGAGCAGCCCTACCTACACTGGCTTTGATGGCACCTTTCAGGGAGTTGTGCAGAGCCAGAAGGTCTCCCCTGAGCCTCCTTTTCTCCAGGCTGAGCCCCTTTCCCAGCCCCCTCAACTGCTCCTGGGGCTCCAGCCCCTTCCCCAGCAGTTCCCTTCCCTGGACACTCTCCAGCCTCTCCAGGTCTGTCTTGTCCTGAGGGGCCCAGAGCTGTCCCCAGGACAGGGGTCAGCTTGTGCCCACCCAGCCTGGACAATGTCTGGAGGAGTTGTGAATCTGTTGCGTCTGTGTTGACACAACCTACACGTAATTCCAATGTGCAAAGCTGTGGAGTTCAATCCCAAGAATATATATGTGAGCTTTGCAGTTAATTGCTAACTAATTTTCAAGCCATCCTTGCCTTTTGCCACAGCATACTGAAGTGCTGTAAAGTACAAGAGACCCTGCAGAGATATTATTCCTGCCTCCTAGAAATAACCATCTTCAGCTGAAACACTCTGGGGGAGGTGGTTGAAACACGGATATGATTTGGAAAATGAGGGCTGAGGCAGAGCTTTTACTCACTCACTTCCCTGCAGCTCAGACAATGATGTTTTTTTCTTGTGTGTAAGTACCTAATGTATGCACGGATGTTTTCAAGTGAATGTTTTCAAGTTGCTTGTCTTGGCCTTTGTCGAGGAAGTGAGCATTCAAGAGGCGCTACATGTATTCAGGTCCTGAGTCTGTTGTTTAGCCCGTAGTTCAAACATGAATCAACGTCAGCTAAAAATAACAGCACTTAGAGCCATGATCCTCATCTGCATAATGGAGCTTATCAGTTTGGGAGCACACCCTGGTGCTCCTGCTCCCTTCCACTGTGGGAGGCAACACGGGATGCAAAGTGAGCATGTGTGGTAGCAGTAGGTCATGAATAAATATATATGTGTGTGTGTGTGTGTGTGTGTGTGTGTGTGTGTGCTAGGAAAGATATCCTGCATTTTCTTAGCAAATAATTATTGGGAAGTGGGAGATACAACTCAGATTTTCCTTCCAGTCCTGGAGCAGTCTGACTGGAGACAAACAATATAATTAACATTATTTTAGGCATACGCTTTTAGCTGTGTACTGTGAAAGGCCAAGAAAGTCCAAACTGAGCAATTAGCCTTTTAGAAGACTTCTGCACAAACAGAGAGATAAAGGGCAGGTGCTGAAATCAAGAGCTGGTTATTTCTCCCTCAGTCTGTGGGAGGAGATAAATGAACTTAATATGGCTGGGATGGAGGCAGAAGCCATGGCGTGGAGATAGAGCTGTCTCCTTTGCAGACGAGCAGCCCACAATCTAGGCTCCCTGCTATATTGCAAGAGCTTATTAAAGGCAATTTAGAGATCATAGTGATAGGTGAAAATTGGCCTCATTCTTTCTTTCTCTTTATTTTTTTTTTAAAGTTCTCAGGCTACCTTTCTTCCCTTTGGTGAACTATCTGTACTTTCAGGATTAGGAGAGTGAGAGAAGTGGGACCATGTCTGGAGCCTGTGACTTATCTCAGTATTTCAAGGGGAGTTAGCCAGCAGATAACCACTCTTCTGCAATAAGTGGGAAAACTTGTTTCAAATGCCAGCTAGTGACTGGAAGCTGACATTTAGTTTCATGGAATGATCACTCTTGGGAGGGCACTTTTAATGCTTTATAAAAGAAAAGTTCCCATTACCTAAGCCACTTAAGATGGAGATTTGTTTTTCATGAGCATTTTCTTAGCTGCTTGTGTTTTTCTCCTACTCCTTTTCTTCCCATGTCAATGAGTATTTTGTCATCAGTGTGCACTCTGTCAGATGTTCTGTGTGTGCTATGCGGACATGCCATTATGCCATCAACTCTCACCTTTTTGGTATGGTACAAAATTTAATATTTAGTGAAGTGCATTTGAGTTCGATGGGCATTAAAATTTCACAGAATATGTAAAAGGAGCAGAGGTAAAAGCCTTCAGTCTCTTGGCAGAACAAGTTTCGCTTTAGGTGTTAAAAGCACTTCTCATAGGTTTTTCCTTCTATTAAGGATGTACTTCCAAATCCATCAGCTTCCTTTTGTTTCACTGGAAAAAGCTGCTAATCACTGAGGCACCAGAGCACAGGGGAAGAGTAAATTGTCATCATGGAGATGGCAGATACTGCCTGGGAGGTGGACCAGAGCAGCTTTTTCTCCGTGGCACATCACCCTGGGGAAGCAGCACCAGCACCAGAAGTTCAGCTACAAAAAATGTCATAAAAATAACGTGTTTATTGACTGAGGTGACAGTGAATTCAACAGGGGATGTCAAGCACGGGTGCTTTGGTAGAATCACAGAATCATTTAGGTTGGAAAAGTCCTCCAAGACCACTAAGTCCTACCATTCCCCCAGCACTGCCAAGGCCACCACTGACCCATGTCTCCAAGTGCCACATCCACACGGCTTTTAAATCCCTCCAGGGATGAGGATTCCACCACTGCTCTTGGCAACATATGCTAGGGATTGACAGACCTTTATGTAAAGAAATTTTCCCTCATGTCCGACCTGAGCCTCTTCTGGCACAGCCTGAGGCCATTCCCTCTCCTCCTGTCCCTGTTCCCTGAGAGCAGAGCCCGACCCCCCAGCTGCCCCTCCTGTCAGGGAGTTGTGCAGAGCCAGAAGGGTCCCCTGAGCCTCCCTTTCTCCAGGCTGAGCCGCTTTCCCAGCTCCCTGTGCCATCGCCCATCAGACTTGTGCTCATGGCAAGTTAGGAAAGAGGGATGGCCATTAAGGAAAATGCATGTGATGTCCCCAAAACCAAAGGAGCCTAAATGATTTCTTGGCTTGGGTAGTGAGCTCTCTGTGGAAGAATTTTCCTGCTTCTGCAGGTGCTTCTCCTGGGAGGAGTCATCATCTGTTGAGCTGTCAGTGATGCCATCTCACTGTGCAGAGGCAGAGGACATGGGCAGCCCTGCACAGCACCCCAGCTGACAAAGGAAGATGGTAGTGTTCCTTATGTATGCACCCTGTTGATCCAAAGAAACCATCCATTGCCCCATCTTCTATTAGAATTGCACCTGATTATGATTTTTTTTCCCCCCACAGTCCTCCTCTCCTTAGTCCTGAGTGGTTGTTATTTGGCCACAGCAAGATGCTGGATTGAGGATCCAGGCTAGGGGTCTTTAATAATCCAAATTAAACCTTGGGGCAGATCCGTAATTGCTTTAAAAGCTATGTACAACTTTCTTGTGTTTGTTTTATTGCTGTAACACTTTTGCTGCTGTGAGGTTTTTGGTGGAATAGTGCCCAAATTAAGTCTGTGTGACACCCTAAAGGGGTAGGGACAGAGGAGTTACAGAGACCAACAACTCCTTTACAGAGCTCCAGGCCACAGCACTAAGCAAGAGAGACAGAAAACTTCCTTAAAAAATAAATTCATCCTGTTCTTCTGTTCTTCCTGATATTTCTATTTTTCTTTTTTTTTTTTTTTCCCTGGCTCAAAGGTGAAAGTTCTTATTACAGTGGAAGCTGATTGTGTCTAATACATCCTTAGGTCTGACTCTAGGCAGGCATCTATAACACAGACTTCCTTTTGCTGACCCTCAGCTGCTGTTAACCCTTAACCTGAAGAAGATGAGATTAGTGACAGAAGTGTAAGAAACTTTTAAACAAAGTGCTTTTTGGGCCTTTCCAGAACACTGACCATATGCTAAGATTAAGAGTATTTATGGATTGTATATTTCCTTCTGACAATTTATACCCTCAATTAAGATGTCAGACTTTCCTGCTTCCGTGAGCTGACCTCTAAGTGATGGACAATAACTCACATTTCTTTTGAAGGCATTTGTTTTAGAGGTCGGGTTCTCAGAGACCTCTAGTAGAGAAGAATATACACCACGTCCCTTGAGAAATATTATTTTGGGTAATCAAAATTCCAGGGGGAAAAAATGATCTTGAAAGTTTTGATGGGCTTTGTGGTCAGAAAATAACTTATCGTTGTGAAACTGTGAGCAGTCAAAGACATGTCTGCACTCAACTGACTCTGGCTAATCTTACAGTGGGATTATAAACCTGTCTGTCTGTCTGAGCCAGGGCAAACCCTTATGCAGGTGCTTTTCTATTAATATAAACCTGGCTACTTAAATTGGTGAGAATGAGTTGAAACTAAACTGAATGACACCACTTTATAATAAGTATGTCCAAGCAGGAGTTTCTGTCATTTAAATCTGTTTAATTAAATGGTGCAAACTTGTGTGTAGGCAAGATCTAAAGTATGTGAAAAATACTGTGGAAAAACTGTGATTATTATAGTGCTTGAAATTAGATACTTGCTGACATAAAGCATTGTATGGGAACTCTTGACTTTGTAGTTTGAAACCTTACAGGAAGAAAAATAACTGCATCATCCCAGAAGGGAAGGAAAGCTTTGGTGGTTTAGTTCAGAAATAAATACCACCCTCACTTTTAAGCATTAATATGATAATCCACAGAAATGTGACTTTAGTAGGAAGTAGGGTTCTGTAGCTAGTTAGAATACATAGCATGTTAACAAAAAAAAAATTGCATATGTGCCTGGTTGCCTTAACACTGAAAAAGCCAATGGCCAAAGTAAATTCACTTTACCATCTGTGGGTTCAAAGTCATGGAATCATAGAATCATTTAGATAGAAAAGCCCTCTAAAATAAGGTGTACAACTGTTTTCCCCATGGTGGCCAAGGCCACCACTAACTCATGTCCCTGAGTGCCACATCTACATGGCTTTTGAATGCTTAAGTCTTCAAAAGTCTTTGAAATGTGATGACTCCTCTTATTCCATGGTTAAAAGTGGATTTCAGCAGTCTTTAGAGAGCCTTGTTTGTAGCGATGTGTAATGCAAATACAGCTGATGAGTTGGATTGAATACTAACAACACTTCATTTTCAGAAGCATCCTTTAGGTAAAATGGAAGAAATCAGTTAACTTAAGAGACTTTAGGGAAAGAGAAGTAAATTCTACTGCAATCCTTAGCAATGTAGTTTGACTTGAAACTTGCAATTCATGGAGCTTCATATTGCTGAACTGAAGGTGTTGGAAATGTTGGCATAGGCTGGCAGTGTCGGTGAGTCATTTATCAAGCATATTTATTTATTTTTCAAAGTTTGCTTTAATATTTTTATACGGGGAAAAGAAAAAAACAACCCAAAAACCAACAAGAACTCTTCATACAGTTACCATTCTGGTAAGCGTTCGCATGGATTTTGACTGTTGCACATGTCAAGATTTGGGTTTCTTTGGTGTGGTGTAAGACAAGTCCCTTTGCACACAAGGTCTTAGTTACAGCTGAGTATTTATCTGCTTGAGTGTTGCCAGGTCTAGCAGCAGTGGTGTGAACCGTGGCACTCACAGCCTCTCCCTGGCACTCCCAAAGAGAGTTCACTCGTGCTGAATATCACCATATTTACATGTTACTCTAAAGGCTGTTTGAAAAGGGGATGTGCTTTCCACCTTTCCCCAGTTGTCTTACCAGTGTGAAAATTATACAGTATCACGTTCTTTAAATTATTTTTATAGCATTATGGGGAAAGGGACAAAAAAGAGAAAAACCCACCAAACACCGCTCCTCAAATGATTCCAGGAAACTAAATTTTTCAAATGTGAATGCTTTTGAAAACCCAAACAAGTTACATTTGCTTTTACACAGCAGCTGTCAGTCAATTTTGGGATTAAAACCAGCTTTTTAACTTGAATTTACTTCAGTGGTTATAAATTCTTTCATGGGGGCGAGAAAAAGAAACAGTAACTTTTGGCATTGTTGACTAGAACGAGAAAAAAAACCCAGCTATTTTATTTTGCTTGTCTACCTGGCACACAGTTAAAAACATATTAATGCTTTTCTGACACCTCCCTATTGAAGAGTAATATAAACATCACTGCAGCATCAACATAGGAAAATATGCATTAGCAAACTTTTGAATCTCTGATCTTTAAACTGTTTCTCATGTAATATCAGGTTTTTATTGTAAAGCACCCAAAAATCCCTTTGAACAGAAAATAGTAATCATGCTTTCAACTTAGAGCACTTGGATAAAGCTTTTCTTCAGAGATGAAGAATCAACTGATAACTTTGGTCTTGTTTTCTTCCTAGTCACTGAAGCATTCATTTCCATGGGGAAAATCCTGCTTTCACTAGAAAGTTTTGCTGGTGGCTCCAACATTCTCAAGGTTGTCAGGCTGTCTCTTCATGCTTAGGAGATGGTACCAGGCATGATGCAAGCAGAGCACCAGGCAGGCCCCAAGGCTTTGTGTATCCCATGGTAGGGAATGTGTGGCTCACTGGTATTAGTTAGGAGGAAAGAGGGACTGTGCTTCATGTTCCCCTGCCCTCTCCCTGATTTTCCTGGCTGCTGCTCTGTAGGGATCACATTGATTGCACAGTAGCTCAGAAAATGAAGCTGATGCCACAGTCAGCAGCCTGGTGAGGATCTCATGGCCTGAGAGCTTTGTTTCTGCCTGTGCTGTGTGTGAACAGAGCAGCAAAACTGGGACTGTGAGCTCCAGCCACCTTAGTTGAAGTGGATTGAGAGAAGCAGCTCAAGGAGCAATGGGATGGAGGTAGAGCCTTGCGAGCAGGTAGACAGTCAGCTCGAAGGAGCTGGGAGTGGCTCAGGTTACCCACATCAAATCCATCAGCTTTGTTCACTCTTGTCTTATATAGTTTACATTTTGTCACTTTTCATGGGGAATGATTTCTCTTACACAGGTTATAGTTCAAATCAGGCACTGATGTCTGAATCTCTTCAATGTACTTTGACTGCTTGTTGTAAGTTTAAGTTAGATATTGGGAAGAAATTCTTGGCTGTGACGGTGGTGAGGCCCTGGCACAGGTTGCCCAGAGCTGTGTCTGCCCCTGGATCCCTCGAAGTGTCCAAGGCCAGGCTGGATGGGACTTGGAGCAACCTGGGATGGTGGAAGGTGTCCCTGCCCATGGCAGGGGGTGGAACTGGATGAACTTTAAGGTCCCTTCCAATTCAAACCATTCCATGACTCTATGATGGAAATACTAATGCTGCAGTGCTGGGCATTGCTCGTGTCAGCCAGCCTGTGGCACTCCATACCTGTAGTATTACCCTCCACTTTAATGCCACATCCTGAAGAGTGCAGAAAGAAGACTACTCGTTTCCTTGCTGCAGTGTTCCTTGCTTGTTATGCAATGCTGTGCCTGGAGTCATCACAGTATTTGGTAGAAGCATTGCAGTAGCCCAAAAAGGATCAAGGATGCTTCAAAGGCAGCAGAGTTGTGAATATCAAAATGCTCCAAAGAAGAGCAGATCTTTTTGTATCTCCTTCAGGTATTCCCACCACTTTTCTCACGTGAGTTAAAGTCCGGGAACAGCAGGAGCAGGGAGTTTGTTTGGTCTGCATGTGGATGTTATGTCTGAAATGATGCTCTGGTGTTCCTCCAAGGCCACATACCTTGTTTGCAAACCTGTGCAGATAGCGAATGTAGAGAACTGTCATGCTTTTATGTGTTAGCTTGTGCTTGTCATAGCCTTGAGCAGAAAGCACCGAAGACCCCAGCAAACAAGTGAGTAATGGTGCTGTGATAAAGGACAGACTCAACCAAGTCTGTGGCATATTCTTTGGGAGCAAAAAGAAATTTGTCCCGGGCTTTCCGAAAAACTAGAACATACAGTGAAACTAGATTCAGACACACTGAGAACAAGCATAATATTTCTTTAGCTTCCCCACCTTCCCATTTATTATTTTGTTTTTCAGTGATGGGATATGTGCATCCCAGTAAACTCCAAACCCACAGTACTTTCTCCCTGTCACCAAGACATCTGGTTGTGCTGGGAGAGCTAATAAATTGCAGACGTTGTTGCTATTATAAGCCTGCAAGCCACTTGAAAAGTTACCCAGGATTTTGGTAATGAAGGGCCTGAAGTTATTATTTGAGCTTTTTCTTTTTTTTTTTTTCTTCTTTTAACTTCCCTTGAGGGGTCATCAGACTGGCAGTATTTTATTTTTATTTTACAAGCTCAAATTTTAGACTTTTGAAAGTTCAGTACTGTGTGTGTCGAGCTACTTGAATTTCCTGTAAAAATGCTGGAGTTGTGAATTGATTTGTAATAATATGAAAATGAACAAACATCCAGGTTAATTCTGTCTGAAAAGTTGGTATTTAAACAGATCAGAAACTCAGGTCTGAGCTTGGGTTGAGGCACATTTGTCATTTTGCTATTAGAGCTGATATTTACTGTTACCATTCAGTAAGACTATCAGTCACATTTATGAAGATAACTTTAAAAAAATAAATTTGTAGCTCAAAATGACGAATGGTTTAGAACTTAAGAGTGATGTTCAGCTCTCAAGGTGACGCACCCTACAGCTCCAATTGAAAACCCCTCCTTCACAGCCTCACTGATGCCAGAATCTAACCAATAACGAATGATTTATCGTTCTGTATTTGGCTTTTTCCTGTTGGAAGGGTGGGGGAGAGATCCTCAACTCCAGAATTCCGAGTCACTCCTAGCACTTGGCTCCGAGACACATAAACAACACAGACTGTTACAAGTCCCATCCCAACGCCTGTATACACGGCCGTGTGTTCTCAGAGCTCCTAGAGTCTGATGTCAGGCATGTGCTGGGGCTGGTGCCCTTTCTGGGGGCTCTCACGTGCGGCCGAAGCGGCAGTGCTGCAGCCGGGGCTCGCGGCGCAGCCTGGCAGCACCGGCGTGGCACTGGTGCCGCTCGGCTGGGCGGCGATAAGCGAAGAGACAGTCTGGCTCCTTCCAGGAGCCTCTCGGTCATGTCTGAACGCTCGGCAGTTCCCAAAGCCTCTGGCTCACTTTCCCCTGTGGACCGTTCATTTATCAGGAAATGGAATTGGTTACAGGATTTCGCGCGCTGCCAAACCTCACTGACGAAATCGGCCCGTTCCTGCTCTCAGAAGTAGGAAGAATGTGTTAACTCTTTGTGCCTGATGCTTGTTTTTAGTGCTTTTGCTGAAAAAAAGCCAGGTTTCTTCCTACTTTTAAAGGTTTCTGGAAATTGCTGACACAATCTCACCCTTTATGAATATACTACTAATGCAGGATAATTTTGCCTGTTACATTTAGCTCTTTGCATCACAGTTACCACTGTTTTTGTAAATATTATTTCAGGGCAATTGAATTATTTTAGGACAGTTGAATTATGTTAATGGGAGATTTGCGTACTGAATTCAGTGTATTCTTGCTTCAAAAATTGTCTTCTGAATTATAGGAGTGACAATTAAGATTTATTAAAAACATAAACAATGCTTTGTTGTTTAAGGGAGGCTTTAAAGCCTAACATATATGTATAAGTTATACATAACTTGTAGGAACTTAACCAGAATTGACTAGAAATATGTCTTTAATTATGTATATAGGAGGACAACAAAAAACCCAAGTGCAGTTCTTTCTGAGTGTATTGCTGGTTTTGCACATAGTCAGAAACGCAGTTGTAATGGCAAGGTAGACACCACTCCTTTTAGATGCTGTTTGGAGGTCATTGTCTTTCATTATGGGTCAAGTTTTCAGCAAACTTTAAAAACCAAATGCACTTTTAAAAATGCAGATGCATGGTTTTTTGAGTCTCACCAAGCTCCAGGCTGAAGTTTGCAGAGCAGATTTGGTTGTCAGTCACAGAATCATGTGGGTTGGAAAAGCCCTCTAAGACCATCAAGTCCAGCTGTTCCCCCAGCACTGCCAAAGCCACCACTGACCCATGTCCCCAGGTGCCACATCCACATGGCATTTAAACCCGTCCAGGGATGGGGACTCCACTACTGCCCTGGGCAGCCCATGCCAAGCTGGTCAACCCTCTCAGTCAAGCAGTTTTTCCTAATACTCAACCTAAACACGAGCAAATTCTCAATTGTGCAAGTTGCATTGAGAAATAAAGAGCCATTTTGGTTTTATTAATTTATTTATATTGATAGGAGGTACTCCTAGGGATTTTTCATTTATCCAGTGGTCAACATCTGTCTCTTAAGACACCCTAATTTTGTCCCCAGTCAGCTGAGCTCACTCCTCTTGCAATACTGTGTCTGTATGTTTAAGAGGGGATGGAGAAATGACCATTTTCAAGTTGTCTGCTGGTGGATGCAGGTGTCTGTTCCTGTACCACTTGAATCGTTTCAGTTTGTGCAACGATGCATTGCGCTGGGAGCGTGTCTCTTGTAACACATCAGTCTGTTCTAATGCAATCAATAATTGTAACCTCCCATGTATGAAATTAATAAGCCCAGAGGTAAAGCACAGTGCACATATGGTAATTATTATGTCTGGAAGTGGTTCCTGCATTAATTGATAGCAGTAGCAAGTAATGCAGCCTCACTTAATTTCATTGCTTCTTATATAAAAATCCTGTAAACAGAATTTTTGCAGTCTAATATAGTGGAGTGTTTTTTCTCCTTTTTATTATGAGCAAATCACTGTGGAAGTATTTAGAGCTCTCTTAGCTAATTTAGCTTAGTGGCAATTTGTGATCCTTTGTTCCATAAACAAAAAGTGGCTGAAAACAGCTCGTCCACAACCTGTGAAAGCACCATGTGAGTCTCATCTGCCTCTCTCTGAGAAGTGGTTGGTGTTGCAGGATCTGCCTGGGGCTGGTGCCAGTGAGGGACCCTGCTCACAGCCTGCATCCTGCGAGCCTGAGCCATTGCAGGGGAGGATAAGTGGGTGATTTGCCCTCATTACTGACATAACTGAGGCTTGTAAAATTCAGATGTTTTCCAAGCTGTGTCTGCAGCTCAAGTTAACATAAAAATATTACAAATTTAGCTTTCCTTGCTTTTAAAAAATTGTGGTTTAGTAGTATAAATATAATTTTCCATTTTAAAGTAGTATGTCGTAAATACTCCTGAGGATCTCAGAATGTTGGTCCTTTCCATTGTGAACCAGGGAAGCCATGATGGCTAAAGGCTGTGCATGCTTGGAGATCCCTCATTCTGCCAGTGAGAGGCTGATGCTGGTCAAGGCCGTCAGAGTGCGGGTAACACTCAAATCCACTTGTATTATCTGTTGAAAAATGAATGAACTTGTCATGATCCCAAAAAGACCTTTACTGTCATCTGGGGAAGCTCCAAATAGTTTAGAACCATGGTTTGGGTTTAGAACCAAGCCAAAGGTTTGGGTTGAAAGGGCTTAAAGCCCATCCAGTGCCACCCACTGCCATGGTCAGGGACACCTTCCACTATCCCAGGTTGCTCCGAGCCCCATCCAATTTGACCTTGGACACTTCCAGAGATGGGACAGCCACAGCTTCTTTGGTAAATCTGAGCCAGAGCTTCACCTTTCTTCAACGTACTTAAGATCTTAATTTTCTTGAATACATACAAGATAAAGGACTGGCTGAAAATACTACCTATTACTTCAAAATAGTCTAAAACTGAATCATATAAATGCAAATATAATGTAGGAAAGCCTTACATGTAGGGTTCTCAGAAGCACTGGCGAGGGTTTCATTGGATTCAGGGTTATGGTGACACTTGCGGTTTTAAAATCAAATATATTACCTGTTTTTATTCTCTGCTTTATGTCAATTGTAGTTTGGTTACAGTTCTACATCCTGTTCATACAAAGGGCTTGTTTTTTTTACTGAAATCCAGGGAAGCACATTTCATCCCAGGATGAAGGAATGCATCAGAGATGGGCATTGCACAAGAATCTAAGGTAGCTTGGGAGGGTGGTGCTTGGGTGAGTGACTGGAGTGCAGTGATTCTGCAGTTCAGGAATGTGCATTGGCCAAGATGAGGATGAAGGGTCGGCTAGCACAGGACACTCCTATTCCCAAGCTGCTGTCTGCATGGAGACTAATATTTACATGGAGGCTTAATGTCTGTCCCCTCCACCCCTGAAAATTATTCCAGTTACCTTCTGGAAGCTGCATTCTGGATTCAGTCACTTCATTCCGCAGTCGTTGCTTTCTTTGCAAAGTTCAACAATTGCACTGGAATGAAATCACCTTCTTCTGGAGTTGCCATAGCTACTTCCAAAGAGCTATTCCATAATACTGTTATGCAGGTCAGTCTCCTGCAGAAGGATGGACAGTGTTTTGGCTATCCCAAACCAGTTTGGGAATAAACCAAAATGTTCAGATGACAAGGTCCTACCTACCCAGCCAGGACCACCATGCACTAGGTAACAGTAACAATTGTATAAATGCAAATGTAATAACATTAATACAATAACATGTACTGTGGTTCTGAGACTTAATTCTTCAAGCCAGTAAAAATGGAATAGGGAAAATAAACCACTTCTAGGAGCAGGTTGATCAGCATTGCAGGAGCTGTTTCTCCCCAGGGGTTGTCTTCACCTTGCCATCACTTGAGTTCCCTTTGCTGCTCCGCAGAGCTGTAACTGCAGTCACAACCCTGTACCCAGCTGAGCTGAATAATGTCTCAGCCTTGCCCATGGCACTCTGTGGGTTGTAATTAACTAGTTCCCATTAAGGCAACAGATGAAAATTCACGCAGTTACATGCAAAAGCTTTAGAAGATGAAATAGTGTCTTGTAACAAAAGGTATTAAAGGAGGTTTTGTTTCTTTTATTTTGCCCACGACGAGGGTAAAAATTTTAAACTAGAAGAAGGTAGATTCAGGCTAAGGTATAAGGAAGAAATTTTTTATTATGAGGGTGGTAAAATACTGGCACACATTATCCAGGGAGGTGATGGATGCTGCATCCCTGGAAGTGTCCAAGGCCAGGTTGGACGGGGCTTGGAGCAGGCTGGGATAGTGGAAGGTGTCCCTGCCCATGACAGGGGCTGGGTCTGGATGAGCTTTAAAGGTCCCTCGCACACCATTCTGGGATTCTATGACTCTGTCAAATTATTATGTAATTCTTTATGCTACCTGTAGAGAGCAGAAAAATATTTCTGTAAGGAACACAAGGGAAGCCAACTGCAAAGATCTTCTCCTTTCTTGGATCAGAAGAGTCTGGTTGTGCTCTACTGGTGACATAGTCAAGGGTGAGAGGGACCCCTCAACATCTTCATTTCACATCCAGTGGAAGGTGCCCCAGCTGGTTCTTACCCATGAGGAGGCTGTTGGGCTGAAACTGTTGCTGTTAGGAGTAAAGTTTTGAAGGAGAATAATGTAACTGGTGACATTTTCTAACTGTCATCCATGATGAGGAATATTCACCATTCTGTTGCTGTCCATATGGCAGAGCATCCTTGCACAAGGCAATAAGTGGTGAGGGGCTGATGTTAGGTACTCTGCAAACTTTGTGGAGGGGAAGGGTCAGGAGATGACATATAAACTCCAATCACTAAAGGGAGCATGGATTGCCAAAAGAGATCAGTCAAATGTTTCTTAATGCACAGCTGAAGTCTGGCCTTCTATTGCAATGTCAAATAACCAGAGGGTAGCAACAGGTTCTGGTTTTTCCATGTGAGCTCTTGAGACACTGCAATGATGTCCATGCATCTATTTCAACTTAGGTGTGCAATTTAAAAATAAAGAAATACTCCTGAAGTTTAATTTTTCAGTGTCACCTAGAAAGATAGGGTAATTTAAACTAGAAGAAGAAGAATGTTTATACTAGATATTAGGAAGGAATTCTTAGCTGTGAGGGTGGTGAGGCCCTAGCACAGGGTGCCCAGAGAAGCTGTGGCTGCCCCTGGATCCCTAGGAGTGTCCAAGGCCAGGTTGAATGGGGCTTGGAGCAACCCAGGATAGTGGAAGGTGTCCCTGCCCATGACAGGGGATGGAAAGGGATGATCTTTAAGCCCCCTTTGAATCCAAACCATTCTACAATTCTGTTATTATTTTACTTTAGAGGAAGGAAGGGCACAAGTAAGAGATTATGAGCAGAAAAATTTAAACTTTACACAGATTCTAGCATGAAACAGTCTGTCTTTGTGTATCTATTGTTTGACACCAGATACATTAGATTGATTGATTTCGTTGGTTTAGGGAAGCTGCTACAAGAAGGAGATAGCAAGTACAAGTCAGAAAGCAAGCGTGGAGAAACAGGAGGATGGGAAAGCAGTGTGAGAGTTTCCAAGTCGCTCCCCATGGTAACAGAGCTCTGACCCGGGTAAACAACTCTCTGCACGTGTACATTTCTCAAAGCTACTTCCATTCTGCTAACTGCTGGCCTGCCACATCATTTGAACTCTGTTAACCTTCAAGGATGATCCCATTTTTTCTGAAAGAGAGCACAGAGGAGCGTCCCTGCCCAAAGCTGCAGAGCTTTGGCTTTGCAGGAGCTTGGCAGGAGCCCCACGCTCATGAGCAGCCCTAAACTCCCTGTCCAACACATCTTACAGGAGGGCTCCCAGCCAGAGCCCAGTCCCTGCTCACTTCAGAGCTGTACAATTGCTGAAGCTAAATAACATTCCCCAAGTTTCCCTCCCTAGAAAGCCTCCCTATACTTTTATTACGTTTCTTTGCCGTGACTAAGTCTGCTTCACATGTGTTGTACAGCCTCCCCTCTCCGTTGCATATGTTGTGAGTCCAGTGAAAAGTCCAGTGCCAAATGCACTGCATTCACATGACGTGTTGTTTCCAAATATCTTGCAACTTTGGTCAAAGTAAAGTAAAATTACACTGAAATGCCCTGACCCCTTTCCTCTGCTCAGTTAAAAGCTATTTCCAACCCATGTGTTCCTTTTCTACTGCAAACCTTCAGTTTAGGCAGAGTAGCTGAAAATTATAAGAAGTTGCATTTTAAATGAATTTGTTTCTTTCGTTAATAAAGCCCCGCATTATTCCCCCTCCATAAAAAAAGGTATTAACCACTTTTTAAATAAAATGTAAAATAACGTGGCAGAGGCCAACAACTTTATCCCAAAAAGTGCAAAATTTGATGAGTTATGACAACTGAATAAAAGATAAAGGGAGAAAAAAATCATGTAACTCCTAATTATACTGATCCAATTGCTCTTCCACTTTTAAGGTTTAGCTGTCTTTTCTGAATTAGTCTTTTGAATTAAGTTTCCATAACATGTGGCAGATTGAGAAAAACAGTCCTCAGAAAATTTCTGCCCTGGCTGACAGATGAACTAGATAATGGAGTATAATCTCTTCCATTTTCATGTTTTTGACACATTTTCACTTCTGTGTGTATGTTTAAATCAAGGAATCAAAATAAGTTTGAGTACAGAATATAAATCCCAGACAAAATTACAGCTTTCATTGCAGTGTTGGGTTAAATGTAAACAGCAGGAATGTTACAGATATCTTCTAATTAAATGCATAAATCAGATAAATGTCTTGAATGTTTACAGCAACTGCACCAACAAGTGAGAATGAGGAAGAGATGTACTTTGTCAGCTGATGGCTGCCTCCACTGCATTCCCATACGGAGTTTAATTTTGTCACAACCTTTGGTACAAGTTGCAAAGTTTCTCTCCAGTTGATTTACAGGCTGTTTGTTCCTGCTGAGGATGGTGAGTGATGGAGATGGCTTTTTCCTGGCCAAGCAGGGCATTTCTCACATCTGCTAGCATCACTGCTGAGGACTCTGCTGTTAGGACTTAGAGGGCAGCTGGTTTAGGTCACCCTGCCTTTTTTGTAGCTCTGGATGTTCTGGAGTATCAGATGATGATATTGAATCTTAAATCCATGTGGATTTAGGCTGGGTTTATGACAAAATTTTAATGCTAAACCCACAATCTGTTGGGCTCACAAACAAAGGCTGATTTCTCTTGACTGTGTCCTCATGTTTACTCTGTACCCTAACAAACCCTAATATGCTCCCTTCTGCCCAGGTTTTCTCCTTGTCCTATAGGCTGGAAAAGCCTTCTTAGACCATGGAGTCCAACCATTTCCCCAGCACTGCCCAGGCCCCCACTGACCCATGTCCCCAAGTGTCGCATCCACCCGGCTTTTAAATTCCTCCAGAGATGGGCAGACACAGCTTCTCTGGGCACCCTGTGCCAGGGCCTCACCACCCTTACAGCCAAAAATTTCTTCCTAATATCCCATCTAACCCTGCCCTCTGGCAGTTTAAAGCCATTGCTCCAATGTTTAAACTGGGGAGAGCAGCCAACCTGTGGCTCATGAGCTGAGGCTCGAGGACAGACAGTGTAGCAGTAGGGGGAGAATTTCCCATCCTGATCATGCTGTAGCAGCAGCATCCAAAGCTCAAGGAGGAAGATTTCCCTTCCTTCACTGCAGCATGTGAGCTATCAAAAAACGCAGCAAAGATTATTTTTGTAGATGGGAAACCAGAGGCTTCTGCTGGGTAGTTCACTGAGGGAAGGTCTTCTCAAGGCTGTGAGAGGCTGGCAGCTCCAAAACAGAGAAGGAAATTTTGTGTCTGTGGAGTAGTGTGGGAGAAGAACACAGGCCTTAAACTTACATGTTGTCCTTTATGTGAGACCCACAAGATGCAAGTGGTGTCTGTAGTTCTGAGCACAGAGTCAGGCAGCAAAACTTGATTTGAATTCCTGATGCTTATCTGTCCCACCAGGTTTTGCCAAGCTCCATCCTCCTAAGCTAAGACCAGCAAAGTCTGATTGTTGTCACCAGGGTAAACAATCCTGGCCTGAATGCACAGAGAGGAAGGGGGCAGATATGTTCAATAACAAAGGGATATAATAGCATTTATGAAAGAATTCCCCAGCCTGAGGTGGGGAGATCTCTAGAAATGTTTGATTCATGTCCTAAAGACAGTCTTTACCAGAATAAGTTTTAATACAGATAAGGTGTCAGTGAAGGCAAACAAATCTGTAAGTGCTGCATCTAAAGCATACTGAAACAGAAAACACAAGTGATTTTCATTCATTATTGAAACAGCAGCTCACCTGGGGCCCTTTTTTAGATTGAGGTGATTGTTTGCATTAGGGAAAAAAAGCAGTTTCACTGTCGGAGAGTGCTACTTTTTAAACTCATGGCTGCAGGATGACGCCAAGCATAGAGATGCCTTTTAGTTGCAGTCAGCTCCTGACTCCCTGTACTCAGTCAAGGAGATTGCCCAGTTGCCCAGGTTCAAGATTTGTAAAGACCTCTTGACACCTTGAAGGAATCTTTGTCCTTCTCGTTCTCACCCTTTCTGCTTTCTAAACACTGCTTGCCTCTATCATTGATAAAAGCATGTTTTCCGTAGCTAATTTGAACTTGCTATCACAACCTTCATTAATATAATGGAATATAGAATAAAATATAGCATAGAATGAGCAACCTAAAAATCCATTTCAGAAAAGGCATCCTGTTTATTTGTTGAGGTCAGCTTAAGACAACCCCCCCCTCCCCTGACTTTAGTTTGTGTTCACAGGACTCGTAGCATTAGGGCAAATTCTTTTCATAAAGCTGTGAAGTCCACATTCACAAAATAACTGTGTAAATGTACACATTTGGCACCAGCTCCTTATCTGGCAGTCCTGGCAGAGATAAAGCTGCAGTCTGGCACCGCGTGTTATGGCTGGAAGGGTTTTACTGTCACTTCACATTTCACTCCTCTAGACAAATAAGTGGGATTTCCTGCATGCAGTAGGGCAGCGCTGCTCATCTCGCAGCACAGTTTGTCTGTTTGCAGAGGCTTGAAATGCTTAAGAAGGGAGTATGTCCACTGGGGTGTACATTTTCCAGTTTGGGGAGATTAGGGAGCCAAAGGTCTGCTGACTCAATAGAGTGTTAGTCAGCATGTCCTGAGCTTCGGGCAGATAAGGGTCCACTTCCTAGGCTGCCCTGATCTGAGAGTTAACAGTTGGTGACAGCAAGTCTGTCTCTGTTCTTAAGTCATTGTTACAATTTTTTGTAACATTTACAGGCCTGGCTCTCTCAGATTAAAAAGTACAAAATCAAAAGGAGGTCTTCCTCCGTGGACACTGGGGGTGGGGGGAGGATGTTTAGTCTTGGCATGTGGCCCCACTGCCACACTGGGTGGGAGGGACCGGAGCAGGATGTTGGCGTGGGCCTCCTCTCTGTGGCTGCTGTGAAGGAAAACTCAGACCTTGTCAAACGACCTTCGAGCAGCCCTCCACACCAGGAAATGTGCTGTAAATGTTAGCCCCCAGGACGCAAATCAAAGGTGTTAAGCTCATCTGGGAGAACGGACCTCGTCTCTCTGGTTGATGCACGAAGCCAAGGCCTAGGCAGTGCATCAGTCCTTGTACGGTGATAACAGAGAGGAGCGTGGTCCCAGTTGTCCAAAGGAATGTTCCTTTTGGCTTGGTGGGATGTTTTGGAGGCAGCATTGAACCAGTATGTAGTGAAAGCATGTCTGGGACTTTGTCACTGGAAAAGTATGCAAACTGAATCACTGTGCTCTTCTCCTGCCACCTTTCGTGTTGGGGGAATATGTTCTACGCAAATAAATGAGAAAACAAAACAACTGTGACATGGTAATAACTCTGGATTTGGGGTGAAAGAAACAGGCAGATGAGAACAGCATTTTGACCTATCATTTGTGGTTCTGCTGGATTATCTCAAGACTGTGTTAGAGCAGGGAGAGGTCATATAGGTAGTTTGCAAAAGGAAAAATCCTTAAACTATGAAATTAATTGGGTTTATGCTGTCAGGGTGCTTCAGATCCTTCCCAGCACAGATGCTGAAGAGCCAGACTGGTGGGAGCTGGAGACTCTACAGATGGTTACAATCTCCATCAGTGAGCACAAGGTGGGACCAAGTCAGATGACAAAATCTCCAGCTCCTCCTCCAGGGTGGAGGAAGAAAAATCTAACCCTGGGCATGACAATTCCTATGGAAAGAAAAAAAAAAAGGGAGTGAGAAAAGGGTAGTATTTATATGCTACTGGGTCAGCATATAAATACATTGTCCATACAGGGTTCCTGAGGTACACCCCTCTGGCAGCAAGGCAGAGTGCTGGCTCCAGTGCCTTACCAAAACATGGAAGCGTGGGTCATGTTCTCAAAGTTCAGTAGTTTCCTTCATCACTACATGTGTATCCAACACCTTCTGCTCATTTTGTGTTGCTGATTGCGTGGCACTAACCATGGTCAGAGTTTTATTTGCACTCTGGTGGGAGTAAAGTCGAGCAGCAGGGAGAGGTTTATCTGGGGTTTGTTTCAGGACGGTGGGATGGTGCCGTAGCCTAGGTGGGGCAGCCATCCGTGATGTTATCTGGAGCACAAAGCATTTCCATGATAAACAACATTCCTGGTATTTTAGACTAGTCTGCTATCAAAGTCAAAACAACTGCTCTGGCTTAAACAGTAGCACTCACTGCTTGAAATGTAAAATATCTAATTGGCTCTAAGATTTGTCTAGAGCAGATTATCCATGTCTTTTAATATGTAGCTACACATATTAGTGTACATTCATTATACAGAAGGGTTATTTTCTCCAAAACTTCCATCATTTGTGCACTTCATAGGCCTTTTTAAATCCTTTCCAGTGAGTTTTTCCTTATTGTTAAAAGAAAGTTTAATAAATTATATCAATTAGACTAAAAGCATGCAACTCACTCTTCAGAAAATAATTAGCAGGTGGTTGTCTCTGACATGAGAACTGGAATATTGTTGGGCATTTATAGTATTGGCTTTGTTTTTAAAAAAGGCTGATGAAGGGAATATAGATCTGTTATTTTTGTCCAGAAGCTGGAGCAGGCTTTGCAGCCAGATACACAAGTTAGTTCTTCTCTACTGCCTTCACTTACAGTATCTCCAAGAGGAGACTTTGCCTTTCCCAGCCCTACCTCACCCTCCTTTGAGTTCTTCCACGTTGTTGCAAATAATCAAATTGCCTGGAAAGAATTATTTTGCTCTTTGGCAAGTACTGAACCGTAAAAGGCCTTTTTTGCTTTTTTTAAGGGTTTCCCCACTGACCAGGTGATACTGGGGTTCTGAGAACACCATGAGGTTTTTCTGGAGGGAGCAAGCATCTCAGGATCTCACAGATCACAGAATGATTTGGGTTGGAAAAGCCCTCTGTGACCATCAAGTCCAGCCATTCCCCCAGTACTGCCAAGGTCACCATTGACCCATGTCCCCAAGCGCCACATCCACACAGCTTTTAAACACATCCAGGGATAGTTATCTGCTCCAGATCTGGTTGACTGCAGAACTGATCTTGCCCTGCCTTCTCTGGCTTCCTAGACTTTACAAATACATTTTCTGTCTTCTACAGAGTGATCCAAACAGTGCATGTGCATGTATGGACTTAGGAAACTTGAGCTTTTGCCCGATTTGAGACCTTCAAAGAGTTGTTCCTCATGAGATGTTCCCAACTGAGTTATTACTGATAATTTATTAAACTTTACCTTTTGCACACTTGAATAGTGGCAGAATTCATAGAATCACAAAATGTTTTCAACTGGAAGGGACCTTAAAGCTCATTTTGTTCCAACCCCCTGCCATGGGCAGGGACACCTTCCAGGTTGCTCAAATCTCACTCATAAAATTCTGGAAAGAAAAGTTCAGCCTTGAATCTGCTTTGTTTGGCAAGCAAGTGGTGTTTTGGGGTTTGGAAAGTCTACCTAAGGTGCAGGGTTTAATTCTGATACTTTGGAAACTCATGGATTTCTAAGCACTTCTTTGAGGGTGCTGCTAAAGCATCATGGTCTTCATTGTGAGTTGAGGCATCCAAAATCTAGTTCTAATCTTGTAACCTTTTGCTAGCAGGTCTACAAGTCTTCTGTATAAAGGTGTCAGTGAATGAGTGATTTCTAAACTCCCTTCAGTTTTAACAAAAATGTTTGCTGAAAACATACTGTTTTACGTGGTTGTGTAAAGCCTTGCACATTAATCTAGAGAAGCATGGCTTGCAAGCTGAAGCACAGGAAGCCAGGGCTTAAACTCATTTGCATCTTCCTTAGCAGTGGTAAAAATAGGGACTACTGTTATGAAATGTGCATTTTCTGCAAATCCCGTGGTAGGAAAGGCTTATACATCCACTTCATATCCATAGAAGTTTTGTGAGTTGACAGACTCATCCCCATTTGTGCTTTGCTCCCCTTTAATGCCATTGAGAAATGGGTTCAGGGATTATTCTGTTTTTCAGATTTTAATTCCCTAAATTCAAAAGCACAGAAAGGATTTTACTTATTTGTCTGAGTGGTTGGTGTGTGTACGTAACCAGGACTCGAGCGAGGTCAGGACCAGAACTGTTTCTGTCAGTTGGGTCAGTAGCTTGGCTCATTCCATGTGTTTAACTCTCTTCTTGGTTGGGTTTGTTGTTTTTTTTTTTCAATTTAAAAAACATTCTTTGTTTGAATTGTTGACAGTTTGAGGTTGTTCATTTTTTGCTCAGACCTATGTTCTTTCTTCTAAAAGGCCACTGTATTTTCTGAGAATTACTGTTCTTTCAGGTTAAGCCCCGAAGTGGATGAAAGTTCTATTTTTTATTGATGATACCTCATTTACACATCATGCCTTCATCCTCATGCTTCAAGTGTAATTACATACATCAGTCTCTGGTTCTTCCTCTTCTCTTCTCTTCTC
>VYZT01023648.1:0-13697 GCA_013400735.1 Pomatostomus ruficeps | reverse complement strand
GTTTATCTCCCTGTAGTATAAAAGATGGCTACATTCTATTCCAGATAGCTACTGGATGAAGATGGATGCCCAGTGACATCTAAAGTTATGTGAAATTAATCCCACCCACACATCTTCTGTAAAGAACCAAAACAGTCACACTCTGCAATATCCCTTCACATAGACGCTGCAGTACTTCCCTTGAGAGGGAGACGGGGAATTGACTCTCTGTCACTGGCCTTGATCACTCTTGCTCTGAGGCTATTGAAACAACAAACACTGCTGGCCATATCTGCTCTGATACGGAAAGCATTAGTTGCTGGCATCAGTTCCTTCAGCAATTGCAAAGTGAACATCAGATGCCAGCATATTTTATTAAACCAACAAGATAGGCTAACCAGATCTAAGGCATAGCTCCAAAAAACCACAAGAGAAGAGTCTTGCAACTGAAGTGCATCCACATTTCCTAACAAACTGAGATTTTGGTAATTTTTGTAATTTGATATTGCTGACAACAAAACACTGAAACTAATCATGAGCTTGCTGGTCTGTCTGCAGGGAGTTTTCTATTATCTATTCAGTCATCAGAACAGATTAGAGCAGAGATGCTGTCCTTCAACATTCCCATTTAAAGTGCTGTTTTCATTGTATTCATTGTAGGGACTGTTTGTAAAATTTGCTGTACAGGGAGAAGTCACATCTGAGGCTGAGTGGCCTCTCCAGTGACTTGCAAAAGGTTATAATTTACCACAGCTCATTAGGAACCCTGATCAATGTGACACTGGGCAAGGCAAGGCATTTCTGCTTTTCTGCCAAGCTCAGATTCCAGTTGCTGGGAGGCTTTTTACTTCATCTCACTCAAGATACTCTTGTGCAAGACTATGAATGCGTGAGTGATACCTGTTACAGACAAGAAGATCATAAATCTGCAAGATAACCTTTTCCCTTGATAAGATATTGATAACAACGTTGGATTCAGGAGTGATCTAGGTGTTTTATTTTAACCGTTTACTAGAAAAAGGGAATATGGTCCTCAGAAGACAGAGAGCTTAAATATGACTGTCCTAAATGTAAACCCTCTTTGATACATGTGCATAACAATTACAGTGGTCTTCCAACTATTGCAATCTTAACTAATGACACAACAGCCAGCACCTATAGAAATAAGAAATAAGAAAAGATTGCTCACTGCATGGGAACCATTGGTAAAAGTGAAAAATAGTGGTAAGGGCTGAAAGTTGGAAGTAAGTAAGAGGACTTCTTAAAAAAGCTGTAGGTGACTAACAGTGAAGAGCCGTGCCTGTAACCACCTCACATCCAGGGGGTTGTCTGCAGCCCTTCAAGGGTGCAGTTCCCCTTGCATTGGACAACACAGGTGGAATGTGTCACATTTCTGGTTCCACATGCTGCTGTCTCACAATGCTGCCAGCTGCCAGAACTGACCTCCCCAGGGGCTGGGCTGCAGAATCTGTGCAAAGTCACTGTTGAATGCTACAGGGAAGAAACTTCTCTCCCTCTGGGGGTGACAGACCAGTGAGCATCTGGGCAGCACCGGGCTGCATTTAGTGTCCATGCATTTCACCTTGCATCCATAAGCTATGTGAGGAAGCAGTGTGGGGATTTTTCATCTTGATCATCCTGTCTAATTAAGGAAACTACTTTTAACTGATTATATAGGGAAAAGCTGTATTCTTCCATTGAAGATTTTTTTTCATTTCTCAGTAATCTGCAGTACAAATGTCCAGTGCAAATTTAATTGCTACTTCCAGCCTTTTCTCCCTCTTTTATTACTTGCTATCATGCAGAAACAGTGCTTTAATCACTGCAGCCTACTTCAGTACTGTTTTGTGCTGCTGAAAGATGGCTATATAAAACTTTCTAGGATACTGCTAAGGGGACATCAAAGCTGGAAGAAGAGGTAAGGGAAATTTACTGCAACACGGGAGAAGTTTCATCTCATGATAAATAAAAATTGTTAGGAAGATGCTGTGCAGATAGCAGCAGCTGTAGTAAAAAATGTGGCATAAGATTTGGGCCCCAAATCTTAAATCACACAACTGGGAAACTTGCAATAGATTTCCAAATAGCCTTCACTGTGGTTTTTGCATATAGTTCTGTTAAAACTGGAATATGTAATACCTACTGCTTTCTTTATATTTCCTTTCTACTATTATTTTCTTTTTTCTTTTAAATGTAATTCAGGCTTGTGAGACAAGATCTATTAATTTAAAAATCAGTGAAAGATCATAGAATAATAGAAGTTTGGGTTGAAAGTGAAGACAAGTCCCAAGTCACCTGGCATGGGCAGGGGCACCTTTCACTAGACCAGGTTGCTCAGAACTCAATCCAACCTTGCCGTTAACATTTCCAGGGATAAGGCATTCACAGCTTCTGTGGGCAACCTGTTCCAGTGCCTCATCACTCTCATAGCAAAGAGTTTCTTCCTAATATCCAGTCTAAATGGACCCTCTTTCAGTTTAAGGTCTTTCCCCCTTGTCCCATCACTACATGCCCTTGTAAAAAGTCCCTCTCTGGCTTTCTTGTAGGCCCCCTTTTGTTACTGGAATGTTGCTACAAGTTCTCTTCTCCAGACTGAACTGCCCTAACTCTCTCAGTCTGTCCGCACAGGAGGGGTGCTCCATTCCTCTGATCATCCTTGTGGTTCTCCTCTGGACATTCTTGATAAGTTGGCCTGTAGCAGATCTCCACTATTATGTCCGCTGTCCCTGCCCTCCCTTTAATCCTGACCTCTAAGTTCTCAGTTGGCTCCACATCCATCCCCAGATGGAGCTCCATGCATTCCAGCTCTTCTTTGACACATTCTGGTGTTTAGAAACGTACTCTTTTTCCTTCTTCAAGTTGATCTATAAACAGATGGAAGTTTGGAAGGTGCTAACTCTAAAAATTGTATTTTAACTTTACTGTTGAAGACAAGTACTATAAAATCTGATCTTTGGCAAAAAATAAAATATCACTTAATACCCTGTCATCTCTGTTTTCAGTTTATAAAGCCAGTAAACATTCTTAAAACATTTTGTTTGCTGAGCCATCTTGTTCAAGCAGTATCTAGTCATTACTGAATAACTTGTATCAGTTGCTGTCTAAAAGAAACTACTCCTAATAAGTGTTCCCTGCTTCTATTATTAGTTACAACTTGGACTTGACAGTGAGATCCCTTTTTCAAGTTGCAGAGCCCTTGTCTTCAGGAAACTGTAGCCATGGCAAAGAATACTCTGTCTGAGAGTGCACAGCAAATCTAGTCACCTTTGGGGAACTAATATGTCAAAGGACAGCTTTGTCTGCTTCCATTCAGCAGTAAAAATGATACTTCTCCAGCCATATTGATAACCACAAGCAAGGAAAAATATGTATGTTGCCAACACATGAGCCACTGTAGCAGATTTATTACCTTGCAATACCTTTTTGTGGTTTGGATTATTTAGAATTTATGGGTTGAAAAGTATGTTAGTTTATTCTTGCCATGCTATGAGAAATATAATCCTGATTTTAATCTACAGGAATATCAATTAGAGATAAAGCATGCAAATCCTGGAAGTGGTGAGAGTATTCTAATTATGTTCATGAAGAAAGGTAGTGAGATAGAACCCCATATAAAATAATGTAGCTGAATGTTTAATGGCAACAATATCAGAACCAGTTAAGACATAAGAATATCTGCCAGATGTATGGCATTTTAAGGAGTCAAATATTTCTAAAGCATGTTGCACTTCAGTAAGTTGTTACTATTTTTTCCTTGATTCAAGCCATAAAAAAGTCAAACAAAGTGGAAGTAAATCTGATTCTACAGAGAAATTTTTAATCCTAGAATAAAACTCAACTTTATTTACAGGCAGTTTTAGTAACTCTGCTTATTATTAAGCTTGACTAGGTTCCTCTCTTTTTTGCTTACTTACATTGTCTAGATTTGGTGTATATTTTCCATGTTAGATGATTGTTTCAGGTGAATTTTTTAAAATACATCTTGACAAGAATGGCTCAACTTTCTAAGTATCATGGAGGGAAAAGAAAATTTTGCTATAGTCATGGAAAAAAAAAAAACCCCTAACTTTTTCACTGAATGTCCTAGACACCATTGTATTATAGATACACATACTTCTGATACTTGGTACTGGGGGAATGCTGTCAAATCAGGGTTATTTTTCTTTAATATTTACCCAGAAATTTTGCTCAAATTTAAGCTACAAACTCTTGAAACATCTCACTATTCACAGTGGGAATTTCTTTGCATTTGATAGCTAAACTATATGAAATTTTATCTACCACACATGCTCCATCCTTTCTCAGTGATTCTATATTAACCTGTTTGCAAGAGCATCCTTCCCTGACAAAATGTGTGAAGTTGCTTCATTGCACAGCCGCATGACATTTCAACAGGATCTTCTCTGCAAAGAGTATTGTGGGCAGGGACAGTTTACTGAGAGATGAGAATCACAGAGTAATTTAAGTTTGAAGGGGCGAGCAAGTTTGAAGATTATCTGATCAACATGTTGCTCAAAGCAAGGCTCACTTCGAAGTTAGATGAGGTTTCTCAGGTCCTTATCCAGTTGTGTTTTGTAGATTCCCAGAAATGAGGCTCCACATCCACCCAGGGCAATCTGTTACACTGCTGAACCACTCTCACTGTCAAAAAGTTTTTCCTAATATATAATTAGAATATTTTTTGCCCAAAATTGTGTCAGATGTATCTCGTCTTTTCATGGTGTGCTCCAAGAAGAGCCTGGCTCTGTTTCCTTTGAAGCGTCCCATTATACTGTTGAAGATAGCAATAAATCCTGCCTTAACGTTCTCTTTGGAAAATGGAACAAATTCAGTTCCCTCAGCATCTCCTCATATGCCTTGTGTTCCAGCCCCCTCCTCATCTTAGTGGCTGTCCCTGGACTTGCTCCAGTTTGTCAAAGACTGAGTTCAGCTTGGAAGTCCCAGATTGGAAGCAGTTTTGCAACTGCCAAGGAGAGGGGAACCAGCTCTGCTCTCAGCCTCCTGTAGATGTTCGTATTAGTACAGCCCAGCCCCTGTGGTATTCCTGCAGGGGGTTATTCTATTGCAGGTGCATTGCTCTGTGTTTTCCAGTGCTGAAATTTGTGAGATTCCTGCTGGGCTGTTTCTCCATCCTGTTGAGGTCCACCCAATAAGGGAGCTTTGCTCTGCAGCAAATCCACCACTCTGCACACTCCCTATCCCCCAGCTCGATATCTGTCATTAACTTGCTAGGGGTGCAGTTTCTCCCTTCATCTCTATTGTTAGTGAAATATTCACCTCAGTATTCACTGCCCATGAATACTACTGCAAGATTGCCAGATTTCAACTGCTGATAAAAATCTGTCGAGACTAGCAGTCCAGTCATTTTCCATCCACCTTATAGTCCATCTGTGCAGCCCATGTCACACTTCACTGGGATTGAGAAAATTGGTATCTCTTGTGCTTTTAGTGCCTTTCTTGTTCTGTGTTTGGCAAAAGTCACATCAGCAAAATGCAGTAAAAAACTGAGCTTGCAGTGTGGGAAGATGGGCTGAGGAGAAAATAAAAGTGGTCTCAATGAAGAACAGAATGGGGCCAGTGAAGAAATCTGATGAGTCTGGTGAGGTAGAAATCTTGCATCTCTGGTGAAGTGTGGCAGCAGGCTGTAGTGAGCTGTGAGACAGAACATGGAGGAAGAGGGAATGCTCTAGCAGTAGAAAATAGACGATGTAGAAGTTCCTGGGAGAGTTTGGGATGAACTGCATCAGTAAGATGAAGGAGAACCTCCAGAACTGCAAAAGCTGAAGTAGAACCTCCAGAAAAAGTATGAACTGGAGATAAATAGTGGAATTTAAAAGTTCTCAGGCAATAGACTTGGACTGGGGATGGGCTATAAACATGACTGAAACAGAGCAAGTGTGTGTTAGCAAAGCATGGGGAAATAAAAAGGCTCACAGGGAGAAACAGGGAGTATTGAGCTAGCCCCATGTAAAACAATCTTCCTCCCAACAGATGTGTGCAATTCTTGCATTTTGTTGCTGTCTATTACAGATTTACCCAGAAGGCAATGGATTATCCCAGCTGTTGGTTTGATCAAAGGCCCAATGTGGCCCATGTTGGTGCTGTACACGAGTTTCCATCACTCCTGAAACAACTGCCACTCACAAAGACTGATTGGATTTTGATTATTTAAATTCCTTAAAGCCTTGGTATTTCTCATGTGCTTAGAGAAAATGAAATAAACTTACTGTAATGAGATCATAACAACAACCTTCCTAACGCTGAAACATGCCAGAACCAAATTTGTGTGCATAGATTTCTCCCTCTCTCTGCCTAATATCCTAACATAAGAAATGAAGACACTGCTGTTTTACCATACAGGACCCTGTGAACATTTACTGGTGTCTGTAAAGTGCTCATCTGTAATAATGAACTGAAAATCACATGTGAAAAATTGACAGGACTGTTTCCAGAGCAGGCTTGAATAAGAAAGAGAACATGAGGCTACATACGAGTAAGGGTGAAAAGAACTAAAGTATTGACTAGGTGCTCAGTCAGTGAGTATGGGTTTGGAAACTAGCAATGGTATTACTAAATACAGTATCTGAAATAGAACAAAAATTGTTTACAGGCTTGCTAAACAAACACACCCAACATATTTCTCAGAAAGAATAGAGCATCAATATATTTCCACTTCAGTCCTTATATGGAATTGTATGTTCAGCTACCTGGCATTTATTTATTCTATAGGTAGATAAGGGATGACTGCACAGAGTCAAGGAGTTAATTTGCTTTTGACATTAACTCTTGCATATGACCTTCAGTTCACTGTATTCTTTATTTAAGATGAAGGATTTTGCTGGTTTTATTTCAGCAAAGCACTGAAGATCTTACTCTTCAAGGAGCAGGATGGATTTTGGTACTAAAACCAGTACATAAGCAAATATTAAATGCTGTCTGTACTCTCCCCCCTGCCTTGTTTTTTTTCAAACGCATTTAAGAATATTACTTAGGCCAATTACTGCCTTTTCAAGAAGTTCTAAAACGTTGTTTTATGGATAGCACCAGCTTTTTTATCATTTTTTAAATGGCAGCTTTAAGCTTTAAGCAATAGCTTCAAGCTGTTTTCATATATGACACACTTTCTGACTCATAAATGCCTGTTTCCTCTCTCTCTAATTCACTTTATTGTCAACAAATGTGGATCTGTCTGGAAATGACAAGCAACCTGAAAGCTGCATTTCCTAAGAGACTGGCCCCACTTCTGCACAGTCCTTCCAGGTTGTTCCAGAACTTAAAACCAGAGGAGAAGAGCAAAATGATTTGTCTTGTTCATTACAGGGGAGATATGGTAAGAAATAAATGAGAACAGGTCCCCAAGACCACCATTTCATGAATTCTGATGAAAGACATGTTTATGTCATGTAGCAGCCTAAAATGGATGAAGTCTGGAGGTGTTATTTGTTAGGGTCAATTTGCTACCACATTACTTGGGGAAGTTCTCCTTGCCCAAAGAAATTCCTCAGGTATGTGCCTACTGACTACTTGATCCTTTTCTGATGACATCAGGGGACAAATTTTTAGTAATAAGGACAAGATTTCTGTCCCATGGCCAATCCTGAATCTCAGATTCATATCCAGAGTTTTCATTGCAACATTCTGTCTCTAAGTGTGAGAGATATTAGACTCTTGTTGTGAGAACTGAGACTCCTTGAAAAGTGTAATGCCAGATGTAAGTTAGTCCAACGAAAATAGGCTAAGTAGAAATAAAAACAGAAATATGTATTTAATGGAAATGTGGAAAAGTATTTCTATGCTTAATAAATCTGAAATCTTATTGTAAAGCTCAGTCATCCAGCATAGTCAAGTAATGGAATGGAGGTTTCACATACTGCATACTATGAATCATTACTGGTATTTCTGCAGCTGGGAAATGATTGGTGCATACTGTCCAGTTGTGTGGCTGTTTTGGGGGGGTTTCTTTTTGGCCTGTGTTAGGCTCTATACTAAAATTGTCATGGGGAAAAATTAATTGAAGAGCTACTTTTATCCTTTAGATTTCCATTTTGTCACTCTCAGCACTTTCAAGCTATTTTCGTTGTCTATTTAATCCTTAGATGTTTTGAAGAGGTGAGGTGCTGTTTCTGACATTAAACATGTGCACAGCTGCTCTGTAGAAGGAACAAGATGTACTAAAAAATTCATTTGTCCCTGCAATCAGGGGTGCTGAGATAGGTTTGAAGTTCAGTACGGATTCAGATAGTCAGATGACATTAATCCTCATCCTCATCCATTAGCCGAAGCCTAATACTGAATGGAATTATCACTCCACTGGAGTAATTACTATTAAATATGATTGTGCATAGATGTAATCTAAAAGCCCATTTCAACTGTGTTTTTGACCTAATGAATTTGTGATGATGAAAGCACCCATAACAAAAGGTTCAACTATTGTGATTCATTAATTTAGCAAGGCTACCTTGTAGTTACATAGTATTTTGGAGGAAAACTGATGAATTTTAAAGCAGAAGTAAATACTGCATTAGGACTCTTGCTGCTAAACTTGAAATTACCATTTTAAATGTTTTTATTTTTTATTGCAAAATAGTAATAACAGTTGCTTAAGGTCTTAGGAAAAAGCTTGAGCCAGTTCAATTTCTTGTCTGAGAATATGATCTTTTGCATTTGTACACATATATCAAAGGGTTTAAGTGAACTCTGACAAGTTCAGAAAAATATCTCCTGTCTCTCTAAACAAAAAAGAATCCAAATAATTTATTAGACGGTGCCTTGAATATGAATCAAAGTTAATAAACCAAAACCTACTTGCAGGTACCTATTCATACATTAAAAGTTCAACTAAGAGCCGATGCCTTTTGTGTTTGGTGGATTTTTGTGTGTTTGCAGAGCTTCACCTTATCAGGGAGGAATATTCTTTCTCTCTCTTTTCCTATATCTTTTTCTCATCTTCTGACTAATTAGCATGTGCAGCAGCAAGCCTTCTCCTTGCCCCCTGAAGCAGAGTTGTATGTACCTACCTTTCCAAGCCTGCTGTTGTGCTTACATTTGCACCACTGTTCCATTCTTGTGGGATGTGTGCTCCAGAGCATGCAGCTGGAAGGGAGCTGAGCTCTTGGGTAGGAGTGCAAAGGGTTTTTCAGCAAGGTTACCAGGGTTATTAGCAAGTGAAAACAGGAATATGTCTCATATGGCAGTTCCCACTGGGGTTTTTGGAGCAGTGCTGAGCTGGAGAATGAAGAAACAGTTAAGACATCTTCATTCAGAATCTCTGCACTGTTGGCTTGTGTTTCCATTTTATGTATTATACGTTTCAACATGACCTGGTTGAAGCTGGTTTTAGATTCTGTATTTGGCAATAGACAGGTGTTGGCTAGAATTATTTAACTTTGTGGTCTGTAAATCCACATAAATATACACTTAAAATTAAGTGACTATGGTGCTAGATGGAGCTAATTAAGTACTATTTAAACTTAGTGATGTTTCAAAGTGATTTTTATTCAGATTAGAACAAAATTAAAACCAAACAGGAAGCAAATCAAAGAAAAGAGGCTTATGGACAATAATTGAAGTATCTTCCTGTTTGTCTTATAGAACACTTTTGATATCACAGAATCACAGAATGATCAGGGTTGGAAGAGACCTTCAAGATCATCTAGTCCAACCATCAACTCAGCACCACCATAATCACCCCAACGCCATATCCCCAAGTGCCACATCGAGACGCCTCTTGAACACTTGAGACAGTGGCTCCACCACTTCCTTGGGCAACTTATTCCAATGCCTAACCACTTTTTCAACAAATTTCTTTTTTTTTTTAAATATCTTTTTGGAACCTCTGCTGACATAAATTAAGCTCACTTCTCCTTGTCCTTTCACTTGAGACAGGGCAGAAGAGACTGGCGCCTACTTTCACTTCAACCTCCTTTCAGGTAGTTGTAGAGAGTCTTCTCAGACTAAATAACCCCAGTTCCCTCAGCTACTCTCACGAGACTTATGCCCTTCCTTGGACTTGCTCCAGCTCCTCAGTGTCCTTTTTGAAGTGAGGGGCCCATAAACGCACGCAGGATTAGAGCTGTGGCCTCACCAGTGCCATGGACAGGAAGACAATCGCTGCCCTGGTCCTGCTGGCCACACTATTCCTGATACAGGCCTTCTTGGCCACCTAGGCACAGCTGGCTCATGTTCAGCAGCTGTCAACCAGCACCTCCAAGTCCCTGTCCAGTGAGCAGCTCTTTAGCCACTCTGCCTCAAGCCCATAATGATATATGGGGTTAGTGTGACCCAAGTGCAGGACACAGCACTTCATCTTATGCAGATATATTTTTGAATACATGGACTCTTTGAAAATCAAGGATTAATTTTGATAATATTTATACTACAGTAAGCCTAGATGATGGCCTGTGTTTTCACCTAACTTGCTGCTCATTCAGGTCATTTTCTGGAAGACTAAGTCTGAAACAGTGATGGAAGCTCTTGGGACCATTTTGGTGTGAGGAAATGCAAAATTTTTTAGGTGGTTTTGGTGAAAGTTGTCATAGCTGCTGGCTCCTGCAGGTCTAGTGCCAGGAGAGGCTCTGGGGCTGTGATCAGATCCTGCTGGTCTTCCCAGAACAGAATTGAGGAGGGATACACTGCTGTCAGTTGCCAGCTTTAGCTCCACTGAGCTGCTGCTTTCCTGTCGAGGCTTGGACTGGACCATGGTGGTTTAATAGTTTGCTATGCTAAGCTTAGTGCAACATCAACTTCCAACATTCACCTGTATGCAACAAAGAATATTTTGGCTAGAAATGAGTAAATAGATGGGTTTTCTGCAGTAGTTAGCCATTAAAGAGTATTATGCAACAAACAGAAGTTCAGACCTGGGCAGATTATTTTTCTTTTCATTTATAAGAGGTATGCATATCTGGAAAATGAATATTCAGCAGGTGTTCCTTGTGTAGTAGACTGATACTAGGTGTCTCCCATGTGAATGGGTAATATAATTTTAAACGTCATGATGGAAGTGCAGCTGTTGTGTCCATAATACTGTACATTCAATTCTGCATTAATTTGTCTAATAGACTTTTTCCTTCTTTTGTAATTTAAAGGGCAGGGAGCAATTACTGTCTACCAACAATAAAAAGTGAGAAGATTAATGAGGTGTTATATTGTGGCACCTGTGAAGCACTTGAACTTATTCTCTGTTGCTGTGAGGAATAAGAAATGCCACAAATAGATGATATGGATTTGCCAAAATGAAATACAACTCTTTACTGTATTGAAAACAAACTATCACCAACACCAGAGGCAAGTGTATGTATTTCTCACACACCTAATTTCTCACACGCTGTTGCTTGTTACCCCAAAAATAAGTCAATAAGAGCTGTTGCAAACATCTATTTTGTGCAATTGGCTACATGAGTGTATTTCCTACCTTTCATGAGCCATGTTCTCTTCGCTTTCTCTTGACTGCATAGGCAACATATGCAAATTAATCTGTGGACATTATCTGAATAAATAATTTAACTACTTTGGGATAATTGAGAGAATTTGGATATGTAAAACTTACTATTTACCACTCTGTTAGTACTGATGACTGGGAAACCAGCACATGAAGAAAGATCGGCAGGAAAGAGAAGATATAGAGGGATGAGGAAAAGAATACAGTTCAGTTTTTCAGTCTGCTCTTTTAATACTTTATTCTGTTGTAATGTAACCATCAGTCTGATCAACTTAGAGTTGCCTCTGAAGGAGTGTTTTTTTCCCCTGTCACATTTCTGGTCACAATTCCTGTGGCTGGATTAGTAAATCAGTGTGACCACACAGTCAGGATCCTTCCTTCTTCACCCTACATTTTCTGGCCTTCTCCCACGTTGTCTTGTGACTGTGTGTTGAACAGCATTAATCTTCTACTCTGGGCCTCAACATCTATATCCAGAAATGAAAGGAAAGCTAGACTGCCTGTCTGGAAGCAGTTTACAGTTTCTATGATTTGGACATAAAGAAAAATTACAGCCTTTGCAGCCTTTAACACTAAATTTTCAGAGGTGATGGCCAAGAGTTATTTAGAGAGATGCTCAATGTTTATGGCTGCCCTTGTTTGAAAGAAGAGCTGTAGAATCTAAGAAATCAAATAATTTTGAAAATCACTTTGGTGGGGGGTATCTCATATTGTTGCCTTTATATAACAATCTGTTCAGGTTCTGTTTCTAACTATTTCTTATATGGTTCTGAACTCCCTATCCCTGGAGGTATTCAAGACCAGGCTGGAAAGGGCTCTGAGTAGCCTGACTAGTGGAAGGAGTCCCTGTGCATGGATGAAGGGTTGGAAAGAGATGATCTTTAAAATCCCTTTCTACCCAAATTCTATGGTTTTATGATATTTCTAGCATATGTAGTTTTCAGGTCCTGGAGAACCTCTATGACATTTGTAATCAATAATTCTATTTTATGTCACTATGTGTTAACAGGTTCTGGCCTTAAAAAGCTAGGACACATCCATGATCTAGACTACATGGTATTGACAGACTCCACTGCTATGTCAAACTAACATGCTCATCTCGTGGTTTTCTGTTCATTATTATTCACAGAATGACTTGACATGCAGAGTTGAATTCAGCATTTTCCAGAGGACAGGTATAGGTCAAATACCTCAGCTGGATCAATGTTTCCTCACAAACTACTGCGATTTTGTGAGACATCTTATTTCTGTGCATCCATCTTGCCTCCATTGAGACTGAAACGACAAACTAAAGCATGCTACTGTAAGGTCTGCATTTCCCCTGCTAGGGTCCAGGCTGTTCAAAGCTGAAACTTGGCATGATTTGTTAGTAATTTTTATTAGCAGAGGAAGAGAAGTGTATATATACATATATATATATATAAGCTACAGAGCACAGGCATTCTGTTAGCCTGAAAGCCCGTGCAGTGCCTGGCCAGTATGATGTATTTTCAGACTTGCTGTTTGTTTGCCTACTGTCATGCTTTTTTCACCTGTCCTTTGATCAGTTACACTCAGCCATGGGCTTTTGTCCCATCAGTTACCCTTGTTGTACTTTGAAGCATATGACTTTCAAGTCATATTTGAATGTCTGGGAGGCATATTCCTCATACATGTGCTAGTAGAATCATAGAATAATAGAGTATCCTGGATTGGAAGGGGCCCACAAGGATCATCGAACTCTCAGCCCTGCACAGGACAGCCCCAAGAGTCACACCATGTGCCCAAGAGCATTGTCCAAATGCTTCTTGAACTCTGTCAGGCTTGGTGCTGTGACCACTGCCCTGGAGAGCCTGTTCTGGTGCTCAGCCACCCTCTGGGTCAAGTGCCTTTTCCTAAAATCGAAACTAAACCTCCCTGAGACACCTTCAGGCCATTTAATTGGGTCCTATCACTGATCACCATAGAGAAGAGATCAGTGCCTGCCCCTCTGCTTCTCCTCACAGAAGTTGTAACTGCAGTGAGGTCTCCCCTCAGTCTCCTCCAGACTGAACAGACCAAGTGACCTCAGCTGTTTCTCATTCAGCTTCCCCTCAAGACCCTTCACCATCTTTATAGCCCTTCTTTGGACACTCTCTAATAGTTTAATGTCATATATTGTGGTGCCCAAAACTGCTCCCAGCACTTGAGGTGAGGCTGCCCCAGTGCCGAGCAGAGCAGGACAATCCCCTCCCTTGCCTGGCTGGCGATGCTGTGCCTAATGAACCCCAGGACATGCTTGACCCTCCTGGCTGCCAGG
>VYZT01023647.1:17443-38380 GCA_013400735.1 Pomatostomus ruficeps | reverse complement strand
ACACTGTTTGGAGAATGGATGCAGGGCTAGGACTGTCAGCACTGCATATGGAAAGGGTTTTGATTTAATTAACAATAATATCTCCATTGAGAAATTAAAGGCTATAATCATTCTGTTCTAATAAATTGGATTCGGGCTTTTTGTTTGAACAGAGAGTGGTGAATGATGTTCAGGTCTATTTTTTAGAAGTGGCAGGACGTGAAATAGAGATAGGTTGCAGAATGTCAGTAAGTTCAAACCACTTAAAAAATAAATTATGACTTCGCTTTATTGGAAATGTACCAAGAGCACTGCTCTGCAAACCAGTCCATGAAACACTATTGCTTCTTACTTCTGAGTTCTTTTCACCTGCTAGGATGAAAATTCAGTTTCAGCAACAATGGTAAAAATAACCAGGTCTGTAGTTCCATCTTGAATGCACAAGACATTCCTTGTTGATTTTGCCTTGGCAGTTAAGTCACTGAAAAGGCTGAGTTAAGGTGATTACTCACATGAGGCAATATTCAAAGGAGGCCAAAATACTCTGAATATGTGTTGATATTGGCAAATGAATCTCATTCAGCTTCATGGGTTTCCATACATCTTAATTTGTTTTTCATTTTGTACACTCCACAGAGCATCTTTAAAATAATAGCCAAATATATTTGTTTAAAAAAAATCATTCTGGTTAATGCGTGAAGCATAGAGTTGAGCTTGGACCGTGAAATAGAAAGAAGATAATGCTCACTTAAATTCTCCCTAAATGCCGTTAAATACCAGCACTTGCAGAACTGCTTTCCAATATTTGATTAAGGTACATAACACAGCATTAAACAGGCGCATGATGGAATTTATCCCCTGCTTTTTATAGTAGCTTCTAACTTGGTGTATCAGAGGCAGTAACAACATGAGAGAAGTAGAAGTAACAGTGGTTGTTCTCATTTTAATCCAGAAATCCTGTATTTTAATGTCAAGCAACCCAGAGTGAGAACCTTGCAGAAAGAAGAATGCAGCACACTGTTTCTGAAGTAGAAATACACTAATCAGTCCCAAAAGGGAGGACTGATGATGCTAAACAGAACAGGGGACCTGAGAAAAAAGCAAGAACTACTCATAAATGCTTTAACAACAGCAGATAGGAGGCTTTAAAGTATTAATTCCATCTTTTATTTTCCTAGGCTATGTGAGCAAGTAAACGAACAGCAGGACAACATCAAAACCAACCCTATTCAAATAGAGATGAGAAAGATCAAAGTAATCATGAATATGTTTTATCATTGCTTCCTGCTGGTAAATATTGTTAAGTGGAAGCATAATAGGAATCCATGAAAGCAGAACAAGAGTTGTGCATTTTGTCCTAGAAGACAATACATAATAAATTAGAGCATCTAACAATACACCAGTAGAAATTTAAAGACAAAAAAAAAAGTGCTATTGTTCCACACAGAAATTGAATCCAACAATAAGCAATTCTAGAGTATTTTAGAACACTTGAGGTTGCATCTTCTGTGTGTGGCTTGTTTTCCTTTGCTGTGGTTTTGTTTGCTTGCTTGTTGAAAGAAAAAGCTGTCACCATCAATAAAAAAAGGATGATTAGATGTCTTTTATTAAAGATAATAACATTTCCTCTAGCATAAATACTGTTTGAATTGAGCAGTCCTGTGAATAATCCTAAAACCTTGCCGAGGCAGGGCTTGACTCAAGGTAGCTGCAATGAAGTAAAAAGCACCACCTAAGAGCTGTATCTTCATGGCAAAGGAAACCAACTTCAATCTTCAGAAAACAATTGAAGTAACCTCTGTACTGCATTTAGCTGCCATGAGACTCAAAGCAGGGAAGAATTGATAATATTTTATGTAATCTTCCATGAGCTCATTTCTCTATGAGGAAGGCATAATCAAAAATTATGACTATTGAATTGTATGAAACCAAGCAATGTTAAATATCTCGAGCATATCACAGAATGCTCTCGATGTGCTACATATGGGAATTTAATAAGAGGACATCAATTACTATGAATAAGTTGCAAGTCTTTCTTACTGTCAATGTTTGTTTGGCTTCCTGTTTGCACAAATCTTCCCACTTTCTGGAGATTTTCTATGGAGCATTTCTTCTGATAAGAAAAAGAAAAACAAGAGCATCAGAAACATTTATCTCTTTAAAGAAATGTTCTGTGGTTCAGGAAGGAAGGAAGAACTAAGATAATTGATACAATTTTAGAGAATATAAATTGTCAAAAGTAATTAAAGGGTCTATAATCATTAACATCCACCAGATATCTCCCTTCTCACATCTTTGAAATTCAATGGTTTTCAGCTTTTAAAAATTCGGAGTCTACCAAACTTTCCAGAGAAGATGCAGCTCACTTCAAAAACTTTTCGTATACTTAGAATGTTCTGGAATATAGATTAACTTTTCTTGTGCTTTTCCTACTTTGAAATTTTCTTAGAAACAATCACAGAACCTCAGCCCACGAATGACTGATCACAGATCAAAACCTTCCAATGTCCCAATTATAATGTGCTCGTGGAAGAAATCTATGGTAACCAGACTACAGATACTGTTTGGAAAAATTTTATTTCAGTTCATTGCTTTATCACCTTCCTGACTCTGGACTGCAGATGCTTTAAAGTTTTGTTATTCTATTTAATACACAGTTTTTGCACAAAATCCAGTTGAAAGAATTAGCTTGCAGAAGATTCAAATAATTATTATTTTTCTTAATGAATGTGTTGGACAATACTGGACATTCAGCAACAGTTCATGTTTCAGTCATAATTTTTTTGTGATCTTTAATCCTCCATAGCTTTATCTATTATAATATTTGTGTGGTTTCATTGCTATACTATTATAAATTCACGCAACCCAAATTTTCTTCAGAATAACAGCCATGTTAATGGCTCTTCTGGACTAGATTTGTTTTAAGCAACTCTTATATGTATCATTATCCAGAATTAAAATTCAGTGTCAGTATAGGTCATAGACATGAAATTACGTAATCATTCCATAACTGAAAATAATGGGAATTCTAAGAGATCAATGTAGCTGCCCAGAAAGCAAAATGTATTTCCTGAGAGTTGAAGGATTTTGGTGTCTTTCTTTATAGGTCTGCTCCAGTTCTTAAGGTAGCCCAAGGAGGACATTGAATAGCTCACAAAAACTGCCAGAACTGCCAGAAAATTGTCCTAGAAACTGGAAATGAAGTTAATGTCATGCCAATGAAGCCTGAAAATATATAACTCTAAGCTCAAAACTACATAAATTTAATGCACATAATGCCCTACATTAAATTACACCAGCATCATCCTGTTTACAGTCCAAATACTCCTTGGACATGGCAGCCACAAGATAGCACCTGCTTGATTTTGAACATTAATTTAAGCATTTGGGGGGGTTGTTTTTTATTTGGGTTTTGTTTTGGGGGTTTTTTGCCTGCCATTGTATGACAATGGGGTGAGTTATTCCACCCCTAAAGAAGCAGTGTGACTTAAGGCTGACTTGTCATTGGACATGTCAGCCTTAAGTCACACCGTCAAGGACAGCCACCATGGCCAATCATTGCTTCTTCTGGACACAAGAACAGTCTGAAACTCTGCAAAGGCAAATGCAGGGTCCTGGTGAAGAATACAAGTGCATGACAAAGCCCACCATGTCTACACTCGACCTTCATGAGTCTCAGTATTGTTCTGCTGTCAGCGCGTAGTACACCTTGAAATCCTGAGGCCTCTCTCTGTAGCAGACAGTCTACCTGAAAAACAGAACAGCTTATCAACTTGCTGAGTTAGATCAAGCAGTTGCTATGTAATTCAAAGTCTCATGTGGAGGCCAGTGCAGTTCAATATAATGGAGATTTTCATTTTTTTACTCTTCACTCAAAAATTAAAAAATGTCACATGAAATCATTGTGTCAAAGGTTAAGACTGGAAAGTAAAGCACTCCAAAAGGTAGGAAAGAAAATAAAGGTGCACTGTGCAACATAGCTCAAATCCTTCAGCCACAAACACTGCAATTGCAATGTTACCTTACACAACATGTGCACGCCATGTGTTCCTTCCCCTTTTCTTCTCCCTGCTCTGTGTCTTCCAGCCGAAATGACCCACAATCTTTCTTTAGAAAAAGGCCAAGTGCTGCGAATGAGTCAGTTTTGTCCTTTGGAAAAGAGGAATGGTGATATCAACTCAGGTGGACCTTCTCTCTGGTGACCCTAATACTGACCCATAACTGATGCGTCATATCCACTATAAGAATAAAAGAAGCATATGGTGAAAAAAGTTCCCTGGAGTCCAGTGCTTTGCAGCTCAAAGGTTTATAAAACTGATGTGATGAATATTCGAATCAACAGGAACTGAGGTTTGAATTCAGGAAGTACTGTATTAATATTAAAACTGATGGAAAACTGGATTATTTTTGACACTTAGAATTAGTGAAAACTTTTGGCTTTAAATTCTGCAATGAAAGTGGATAAGAAAGGAGAAACAAGGAAAATCTTGAGACTGCTGTGAAGATAAATTCCTTAGGTTTTGTGAACCAGTTCAGTGCTAGATCTGAAGCACATCACAAAGGGACACACAAGGAAATCAGTAATTTTGCACACTGCAGGGTTTGGATGGCAAAGTAAATAAGGCTTGGGGATATATACCCTATGATTCAGTACAAGCAAATGTTGAACAATTATCCCCATGGTGACCACTGTACAGCTGAGTACAAGTGCATATATAAATTACACATATGCAGCACAGAGTAAAGGGCAGAGGTCCTGTAGAGGGGGGCAGCTATGTTAAGTGCCAATTAAAACTTCTCCAGCTATAGATTCATTGAGGAGGTAAATAAAATTTTCCCAGATTTACCACACTCTGACCTTGGAAAACATGGTTTTCTATTTTTCTTAATGTGTGTCTCTGGGGTGCAAGACACATACAAATATATTTACAGAAATTTACTGATTGGTGGAATTACTTTTAAACATCCTTTGATACACAGGAAATCATTTCCCTTTGGTTATGTTGTTTTTTAAAGATATACATGGAATATATATGCACTGGAAATATTTTGTTACATTATTTTAAATAATAATAATAACTCAACTTGATTTGTATCTTTTAAATTCTTTTTTCCCTGTGTACTGAAGTTGACTTCATTAACAAGTCAGATGTCTGCTTCCCACAAGACAAAATAAAAAAAGGACTATTGAGAATATATTCTCCTCCTGCTCTTCTAGGTCATTTTGATATATAACTTAATTCCTTACTAACACTTTCAAGGCACACTGAAGCCTCCAGACTACTTAAAGCATTTAAGCACTGCTGAGCCTTGACCCAGCCTGTCCCAACTATGGGACTTACAACGTGAAAGATCAGTTTATAGACACTTGCTCTGGGGCCTCCAATCAGTAACAGAGCAAACCACACAAGTCACAGAATCTCTACAAGTTATCTGCACAAACCCCAAGTGATGTGGAAAGAGCCACCCTGGATTTTGGTACTGAGATGAATTTCACTCCAAGAGGAAACACTGCTGCAAGCAGTGACAAGAAGGATAGCTATCAAAACAATTTTATATAAAGGATATTAAATCCTTATTTTATTTACAGTCCTTCTGAAATTTCTTTCTTTGAACTTGTATGTATACACTTCCCCTTAAATCATTGCAGAGTTTTTTCACAGGTTTTACTTGACAAATTTACCTCTTCCGAAGTCTTGCTTCATCCCTCAGGAGTACACCAAAAGCTCATAAAAGCATATTGCAAACTTTTAAAATTATTATTTAGATTCTTTGGAAGAGAAGTCTGGGTTATAGGAAACCTGATGATTAGGAAGCCTTTGGGTGCATTCTGATTCTAGACTTGTTCCCATAAAGTCCTCATTTCACTCCCAGGGAATGCAATAAGCCAGAAACATCAGAGTATACAAGGAAACAGCATCTTGCCAACCAGCATCAACACAAAAAGAAAAATGAAAAGTAGTCTTCAGTGCACGAAGGAGATAAGAAGAGCTGTCTGTGTCTCACTCTCATTCCCATACAGCTTCTACTTCCAGCATTCGTAAATATTTGCTTTTACTTCCGTGCTGTGGTCACAAAAAACTCAGGTTGTTGCTAAAATGTCACCAAGCAGCATATGAGGATATATATTTGAAATCTGTGTGTAAAGGTGCAAATGATTCAGCTGACCTTTCCATGTTACTGGGAACAGAGTATTCTAATGGCTAATGCAGGAAGCTACTGCATGTGTCACACCACATTTCCACTTTGCTCCGACCTTCCACTGTACATTTGTTTACAAGTACCAAAATGTCAATACCAAAAAAAAAAAAAAAAGGCACTAAAAAACCGTAACTATAATGAAACCTATGAGATTTTTCCTTTGCTGTCATCTGAAGAGCACAAGATTAAACTGAAGCTCTTCAGCAAGCTGCTTGTAAAGGGCCAAGAAAGACCTTAGAAAATAAGTACTTCTGCACTCCTAGCAGATGTCCTACCCCTACTAAAGAGTGCAGAACAACCCCCAGACAGTGGCTACCCCAGCTTTAAAGCAGGTAGCCCAGGCTTCCATGTCTCAGTAGCACAAAGCTCCCACAGACATATCAATCCCGCTGGAATGTAATTTACCTTGTCCTGGTGTACTCCCAATGGATGAATGGCACACCTTGACAAGGAAAGTGGTGCTCAGTGTGCCAGGGGCACACGCGTCCCTTCTGTTCATGAATTGCCACAACAGTGTTTCAACTGAGACATCACCTCTCCATTAGCTGCCCTACTTGGTGTCAAAGCTAACCCTGGCTACTGCATGCAGAAAGCAGGACCGTTATTATTAAATAAATGCAAGTCCCATACTAACCATAAAATACTTCTTGTTTCACTCAGAAATCAGTGCTTAGGAACACACACATTTCAAAAGCAGTGACACTGAAACGTTATCAATCCACCAACACACTTCTATCTATGGCTGTGGGCATGTTCTGGTTTGATCGTGGGGAGGCATTTTCTGTGTAAATGAATTGCTGCTTCTTCAGCTGTCAAATGTATAAAGCACACAGAACAGCTAGAAACCATCCAATAATAACATATTATTTCATAAGCCTGACCTTTATTAGAAAAAACTCAAGAAAGTATTACAGTGGGGGTAGAGCAACTTATATTGTGACTTATTGGGTAGAATAATAGAGATTTGTCACCTTTAGAACATGTACGTAACAAAAAAGCTTTCAGTCCTAAAATGTGCTTTAGATAATTTAAATGCATATAAATTTTACAATAACAAACTAAAGCTTGGACACTTGGGGAAGAAGTTTCATAGTTTGTGTAGATGGAGAGGGATTACGTGCAAGGTGAGAAAGAAGAGGTTGGCAGCTTTAAACCACCTTCACATTCTTAGAGTTTTAAAGCTGGTTCTGATCCAACTCAGGCTTCTTCTTTACTCTATAATGTGTTATTTTCTATTGCCAAGAATATCTGGAAAGCAGCAGGCAAACCTATAACAGACAGCAAGACAATGATCAGATCAACCTTTCACAAGAGAACTACCTAATGGAATATCCAATTATCAAGTGAGAATTCTGCTGTCTTTCCTGCTTTGAAGAAGTAGAGAAAATGCACAGTCAAGTATGAAATCCAGGACCAGCTGTTGCACTGACACTTTGGAGACCAGCTTCCCTCAAATGCTGACCACAATGACGGCCTAGCTTATATAACACATGGTTAAAACCATGCCAAGGCTCATGCTTTATAATCCATGCTACCTTTCTTAATTGTTTTTCTTAAATCTGAAACAAAAGCCACCAATTTTTCAGCTTGAAAAGCATAATAATCAGATGGAATAATGTTTTTTCCTGGGCAAATGGCACACTCACAGCCTCATAAGGCAGTAGAACACCCTCTGCAGAGAGCAGTACAGGCTTCATGGGCTCCACTGGCCCATGTAACATTGGTGTTCAAGCACAGGTGGCCAAAAAACACCAGGTCTTATTAATTGTTATATTGTTGTTCATAGAAAATTTTTGTTAAGAGTATTTCAAAGGTTCTCTTGAATTTAGGAAATTAAAATTGTTTTCACCCTCTGAGACTAGAACGAATAGATTCATGTTACCAAGGAGACGTGTCCCTGTGCAAGTGCCTAGATAGCAAAATAGCAACAACCTCTAAATCCATTGTTAATAAGGTTCTCTAATAATATTTGTGGCACATATTAAAAGCATGACTATATTTTTACAAAGACATTCACTTGGATGACCTACATAGCTCATTCATGTCCTTGCTGATTATCGATCTTTGATCCATCTATCTAAAAGAGATGTCAGTAAATATTTATACCACATCTTTTTATCCAATGTTCTGTTTTTATGATAAATGCAAGTTGCACCTTAAAGTAGATGGAATTTTGGTACATGAGTTTTCAATGCTGAAGTAAATTTCTGCTGCTATTTTCTTATAAAAGCAAACTGCAAGATCCTAAAACAGGGGCAGACTATAAAAATCTCAAACATTCCTTAGGCAAATGTATAAGTATGTAATGGGGATCAAAGCTGAATATATAAATCCAGGATGTGAAAGAGAAAAAATACTCTCAAAGTGTCTAAAATCACTGACAGACAATCTATCTGCCTAATGTTAGACTACCAACTAAAAGATAAGGAAGGCATAGAAGGGGGAAAATAATCTTCTCATACTATAGGGGAGAAAAAAATTAAGCCAAAAATCCGCTGAACAAAACCCCACATGTACAATGCTCATAATACGCCCAAGCCTATTTATGCATCCCTCAATCAATGTGCGTGCAAGGAAGTATGAACCAAGAACCAACACATAAAGAGAAAACATCATGGAATTATAGAATATGCTGAGTTGGAAGGGACCCATCAAGATCATTAAGTCCAGCTCCTGGCTCTGCACAGGGCATCCCGAGAATCCCACCATGTGCCTGAGATTGTTGTCCTAACTTTTTCTGAACTCAAGACACTGCTGCAACCGCTTCCCTGGGGAGCCTGTCCCAGGGCCCAGCCATCCTCTGGCTGAAAATAATTTCCTGATATTAAACCTAAACCTTCCCTGACTCAGCCTCACGCTGTTTGCTCGAGTCCTGTCCCTGGCCCTGAGCATGAAGAGATCAGTACCTGCCCCTCCATTCCCCCNCTCAATCAATGTGCGTGCAAGGAAGTATGAACCAAGAACCAACACATAAAGAGAAAACATCATGGAATTATAGAATATGCTGAGTTGGAAGGGACCCATCAAGATCATTAAGTCCAGCTCCTGGTTCTGCACAGGGCATCCCAAGAATGCCACCATGTGCCTGAGATTGTTGTCCTAACTTTTTCTGAACTCAAGACACTGCTGCAACCGCTTCCCTGGGGAGCCTGTCCCAGGGCCCAGCCATCCTCTGGCTGAAAATAATTTCCTGATATTAAACCTAAACCTTCCCTGACTCAGCCTCACGCTGTTTGCTCGAGTCCTGTCCCTGGCCCTGAGCATGAAGAGATCAGTACCTGCCCCTCCATTCCCCCTCACAAGGATGTTGAGGACTGCAATGAGGCCTCCCCTCAGTCTCCTCTTCTCCAGGCGCAACAAACCAAGTGACCTCAGCTACTCCTCATGTGGCTTCTCCTCCAGACCCTTCACCATCCTCATGGCTCTTCTTTGGATGGTGTCCAGAAGCTTAATGTCTTTTTTTTTATTGTTGTGCCCAAAACTGTACACAGGACTCAAGGTGGTGCCACAGCAGAGCAGAGTAAACTGGGACAATCCCTTCCCTTGCCCGGCTGGTGATGCTGGGCCTGATGCCCTCAGGACACGCTTGGCCCTCCTGGTTGCCAGGGCACTGCTGGCTCACGTTCAACTTTCCATCAACCAGGACCCCCAGGTCCCTTTTTGCAGCGCTGCTCTCCAGCCTCTCACTCCCCAGTCTACACACACAGCCAGGACTGCCTCGTTCCAGGTGCAGAACCCTGCACTTGCCCTTGCTGAGCTTCATATGGCTGGGGACTGCTCCTCTCTGTTATTTGCTGAGGTCTCTGCAGGGTCTGTTTGCCTCAAAGGAACCGACAGCTCCTCCCAATTCAGCATCAACACCAAGTTTACTCAGTGTCCCTTCTGGTTCTGTGTCCAGGTCATTTATGAAGATGTTGAAGAGCACAGGGCAGAGGATGGAGCCCTGCAGAACCTGGACACCAGCCTGATGTCACTCCATTCCCTATAACCCTTTGTGCCCAACCCGTGAACCAGCTACTCACCCATTGCATAACACAATTGTCCAGAAGGATCTTATGAGAGACAACATCCAAAGCTTTGCTCAAGTTCAGTATATATTTACAGCAGAATAATAGTATGCAGCCATGTTGTGTATCTATGGAGATAAAAATAGGTTTATAGGCACTAAAATACATTTCGTTAGGCTAAATCCTATAATTGATAAACCTATCAAGCATTCATGCACAGAAGTCCTTCGTTGGGTAATTAAAAATGTTATAAATCTGTAACTATATATGCTGGTCTAATTAAAAGTATTAATACCATTTACAAACCTGTTTTGTTTGTGTCCTTAGGAGTTGCTATAGCAAAACCTCATTACAGCTAGTTAAATGTGTATAGTTTTTATTTAATATAATCATTAGAGTAGGATTTGAAGAAAGCTGTGATATTTGAACAATGCACTCAATTATCCCTCAACTGCTAAAAAAGAAAAAAAAAAAAAAGAAAAGTCCTGTAAAGAATACCTCAAAACCACTGAAAATCACCTCCTACTCTTTGTCCATCAGGACATACTTAAAGTTTTTGGGAATTCTTTTAAACAGCTGACAAATCTGCCCACAACTAAAATTGTATTTTAGAAGTCAGTGAAAGCAGTTGTTCTACAAACTAAAGAAAGAAATAAAAAGCAAGTCTATGTTTATCGTGCAAAATTCTTTTAGGTAATTTCAAAAAGAAAAGCACTGAAAAGTAAAAATAAAAGTAGAATAATAGAATGGACAAGCTATGGTAGAAGAAGTAATAGAAATTTTAAAACATTTACTGAAACTAATTTGAAATAATAGGTAAGGGGTTTTTAGCATATTAAGCAGATGTTTAATTATCAGTTGAAAAATTAAACACTAGATAAAAAAATTTCAGGTTATTGGCAAAATATTGCAAATTCAAGGTAAAATAAAGTGGTTCGGTTGCCTGTGCGGATTTGGATGGAAAATATTTTGTATAAATTTTGTTATATAAAACCAGTTTAGGCACCAACCCTGTAAAAAGACACTTCTAATTTTGTGAGCTTTAGGTAGCTGACTTTCACCTCTGGAGCATTTTGGTCCCATCTAAGCACCCCATGCTGCACAAACACTTGACATTAAGCATATTATATTGTCTGACATAGTCTTAAAATAATCAGCATTTAATTAAAAGTTAAAGCATACAGTTTCAGAGTAAAGCTATAGGCCACCTGGAGAATTGAAATGTTCCAAATGTAGGGTATTATTTTGCCTGTTTTGTCTACTGGATTACTGTTGGATTAATAGACCTCCCGGGAAGGGCATTGTTAAAACAGAATTTTCATGACAGTGAAAGACATTTCAGAGACACTTGTTAGTGAAACATATATTAAGAGGCATCTGTTACCAGTAGGTTTTGGATTGTTGCACCAAAGAGAAAAAAGTGGAGAGATAAAAAGAAGAAATGCTGCTCATTCCTCAGCTGTACAGATAAAGAATGGAGGAAGACCTGAGCAGACAATTTAAAAGAGGAAGTAGACATGCCAGGAAGGTAAAAAAAAAAAAAAAGTTTGCATTTTACATACAGAGTAAATTGTACAAAAGGTGGCTAGTAAGAAGTTAGAGTCAGTAAACAGGCTGGAGCTTGAGTACAGCCCAACTTGAGCTAGTGCATGAAGAAAAGAAAGCCATGATGCAGAAAGACCTTGGCAGAATTTGGCACTGGCAGAACTGGAGACAAAGCAAAGCTCGTAGCTGAGGTGTCCGGCACTATCGTAAAGGACATATAATTTATTTTTTTCTTTAAGCTTTTCTTTCTTACTTGACAGTGAGCTACTCAAATCCGAGAGTAATGACAAGCAAAGCAGGCTGTTGTGTGCTATATGCAACATACTCTATCCATAAAACTGTAAGCAAACCTGATGCAGCAAACTGTTTGTAATACTCACTAGAATGAAATTCTATTTAGCTTCCCGAGATAAGATTAATAATGGCAAATTAATTTATGTTCCCTCTAAACCAGTAGGCAGAGACAGGCACCCAGTATAGTCATGATAATGTCTGGCTCACTTGTCTCCAGTGCAATAAATTTAGATGAGGTATTCTCCATGCAAATTGAAAACAGATATCTGATCCAAAAGAAAGCGATGCTGTACGAAACAATTTGCAGGGCTGTGTCAGGCGACACTGAGTAATGCTCCCTGAACTATAAATTAGTGTGATATGAAATCCACCTAAGCCACAAGCACTCTCTTTTTGATCTACACCATAAGATACAAGATTATCTAAGTGACACAATGGGTAATAACTGCTGTAATTGGCCACAGTTATTTTGTGTTAAAATTACAGTGAGCAGTAAGATTAGAATCATGCAGTCACTTAAGGATTTGATTTTTTTACAGACAGGAATGAATCATTATAAATAAAGTGATAACACATGAGCTCTGGAACTCAGAGGCTGAGACTTGTAGATGATGCAAAGTCTCAGCTGCTTGTCTGAGTCTGCTGGTTACCCCGAACAGAGTGAAAATATTGGAGGCAAGAGCACTTCTGACAGTTCTACTTTCAATGCAACCCAAAAATTGTGCAAGAGGGACCCCCATCACCTTTCCATCTTTAATATGTCAGGCAAACCTCTTGGATTTTCAAAATTTAATAAAAGAAATAAATGTGAGGTTTCAGCTTTGCAAAGTTTCTCTTGGCACACTAGTGGCCAAGAGGAAAGTCATCAAAAGAAAGTCTCTGTACCATTCTGCACCCTGATGTTATTTAGATGAGACTGAAGGACACCAATAGGTTCCAGCTGGCTACAGTTCCCTAGAGCAATATATCAAACAAGCACAGCCAAAACACTCTGTCATGCCCCTCTTCACACCTCCTGCCTAAGGGGTGAGGATAGGGAACTGCTCACCACCTGAGAGGTCACCTTTGCTGTATTTTCTGGAATTCTAGGCATGATCCACACATTTGTTACGGTCCTGCTGCATTGTCTCAGTGCTTTTCCTTCCTAAATTAAATCGGAATTACATGAAATGATAAAAAACCAGCATGTAGTCCAAAAAGGTTCAATGCATACAAGCACATGGAGTTCAGGTATGTCGACCTAAACAAGGAGCATACTGGAGAACCTGATTTTGCATATTCAAAACCTTCCCAGCAGTAAAGAAACAACACAAAACAAAACCCAGATTATGCATGTGTTGTGAAGTTCATTAGGTGAGCGGCATCATATTCATAAAACACTTTTATATCTTCTGTGGATCTCCCAAGTTTGCACCTGCTATTATGAGTACAGCACCTGATCCAAGGTAGAAGAATTTGGCTGTAATTTTCCAGAACTGCAAATCTGAGCAAGTGCACACAGAGCTTCCAGTCATGAAGCAAAGGCCAGCTTTCAAAGAAACTGTGAGAAGCAGCAATGCATTCGCTGGCTGAGACTCTCCAGTCAGAGCTGCATAACTAAAGTCACTTCACAGCAAAACAACCCAGATTCCCTTGCTGTCCCACTTTAACACTAAATTTATCAGTAGTTCAGACGTGGAGAACAGGTATCAGTTATACTTTGACAGCATGACAAATTGGTTTGAGTTATCCCAAAACATTTTACTTGATTTAGAATCTCTTGGATTCCAACAAGAACTGAAAGAAAACCCAGATTTTTTTTTTATGTTAAATGTGCAACTCTTGCCTGCAATAATAAAACCCTGTAGCCCTTATATTTTTGAACTAGTTTTAAGCCCACTGGCATACTGTCTGCCTTGTGTCTGCTGTGTTCTCAAACTGCAAAACCAAGCTCAAGACTGAAGGCATTACAGCTTTAATGTCACCAAAAGTAACTAAATAAACGTAATTCCAAATTATTCATGTGCTACTGCTACACGTATCACTACCTAAGTGCATTTCACTAAGGTTAGAACATAAAAATCTCATAGTATTGAAAGTATGAGCAGCATTTCAGATGCACAAATGGTTGTAGAGAGTCAGCCCGAAGCTCCTCAGGCACAGGAACTTCACCAATGGCAGAGTCAAAAAGAACACAAGAATATAAAAATAAAGAAAATATACATGCTACTGCCACTCTAACACCTTCAAACATGAGAGAGATTACTCAAATAAAAGATTTCAATGAATGTTGCAATGCTGGAAGCATCTAGCTTCCCATAAGCTTTTTTTCCATTGAACCAGCATAAAGTTTTACCATACGTAAATGTCTTTGGCCATGTATTTCACAGCCTTTTGCTATTTCAACAGCAAATATAGACACCTTTACATTGTCTATACATATTATATTATTTTAATGTACTCTAGAAAAATAGCTGGACTCAAAGGAGTTTAATCAAGCACAAGGTAAATCAGCAAGGCATTTCAGATCAGAAACATGAAAACAACCCCAAATCAATCATGTGTCTGTTCCGTTAATTTTATGCTCAAGTATTTTGCTAGTGTAAAACTGAAATTTGTTCATTTGTATGGATAGTACCAGAACAGCTTGTACCTCTGGACTTACATCCTGCAAAATATATATACTAAAAAAAAAAAGCCTTTAGTCTTAAAAAGTTCTAAAATCAAATGCAACAGTGGACATTTAATTAGTTAGTTAGCTTTGTATATTTTCTTAGCCCAAAGTAAATAGGCATCTGCAGATTTGCGGCTGGAATACTGTAACATCCTAGAGCATTAGAAGTCAGAAACTGAAACAGTCATTAGCTTGCCATAAATGAAAAGGTCTGCCGTTGTCCTAGCTGAAAGATAGGCCAAAAAAAAAAGCTGATAGAGTAAACAATGAATGGAGATTTGATCAAGTCCCTGTATTTGACCCATTTATCATCTAAAAATGTCCCTTAGGCTGTAATATAAAATATAAAAGGCTTCAATAAAAAAATGCTACCTTTAGCTGTAAGCTGAAGGATAATAAAATGTACATGGTTTTTAATGGAAAGGTATTAATATACACCTTGTGGGTTTTTTTAAGCCACAGATTTTAAGATAGTAGAACATGCAAATTGAAAATAAGTTCATGGTCTATGCTATTATTATCATATATATCCAGTATTAAAGGGATCACAGAGCTCCTGGTCTGTCTGAAAAATAAATACCATCCATGCAAGCTGTAGCAAATTAAAGCCATTTAGAAAAACAGAAATACTAAATTTAACACATGTTGGAAAGGGACTCCACTAATTGCATAGCACACAAACAAGTCTTCTGGGGCAGTGGCTCAGAAAATCTAAAAAACATTCATATGAGATTGTTTATTATTTTTTTTTTTAACCTGGGAAAAGAGCAGAAGAAGAGGTGCAGAGCTGGTATTCAAAAGTCACCAGCATTTTAGGTCCAATAACACATGTCCAATTACAGCCAAATCAATTACTCCAGCTCTGCATTAGGGTTTAAGGCATTCAGGTCTAACTTGCATTAGGCTGTCAAGCAGATCTTTAAAGTGTTTTGCAGTTGCATGGCACTAATATTGTATCAGGATGTTTACAAGCACTGAGGAAATTCATATTCATATCACTGGAATCCTGGATTCAGATCGGTGTCATGTACAATTTAGCTGAGGGAAATGTGCGCTGGGGAGGATGCGGATGCAAAATCCGCTTTTTTTCCACCACTGGTGATAGCTTGTGCCTCGTTACGCTGACAAGGAGCTTACTCTGCTGCTTCTTTTCAGGGCACTCGAGCCCTTACAGACTGGTTTGTTTGCATTTAGCATTTCTTGGACGTAGATGTTTTATAAAAAGAAAAAAAATCACCTTGCTCTCCTTTGAAAATGAACAAAAATCCAATTACGGCTTTAAAGTTAAGAATTGCAGGTATTAAATTTGCCCTTGGAAAATGTGGAAATGGTGGTTTGTGCTGGCACCTAAGGCATTACCTCAGTCCCAGAAATGCAGCACCTTTACAAGGGCTCCTATCGAGTAGTTAGTTACCTCCATACATCTGCTGCTCAATATTCTTGTTAACAAACCTTGGCTCTGTCAGGGCTGTGCACATCTGACTTTGTCAGAGCGCTTGTCCCAAAATGATTGAAATTGAAATACATATATAGGAGAAATCAGAAATGTTACAGATACACTGCAAGCCTAGAACTGTCAGTTCAGAATTTGAATTTTTTACTTACTCAATGCAAGATGAAAGCGGTATCTTTCACTCTGCCTCTATAACATCACAAGCAACAGCACATCCCCGCAGACAGTGACAGCACAGGGCATCATCCTTGATAATTCAACAGATTGGTTGCAGTCTTACACTGGGAACATTTCAGCACAAGTGAGTTTATCAAAATAACAGTATTTGTAATCTGAAAAAGATCTAGAGGGTTTTTTAATGTGTTTTTATGCTTTTAATAATCTTGAGTCCTATGAAAAATAAACTGACATAATCCCATTGATTAAATTATCAACATAACGTACATATTTACCTCAAGTTCAGAAGTAATTTGGTCCCACATTGACATTTCAATATATCCTATGAGACTTCTTTGTGAATCTCAATTTCCAGAAAACAAAGCAAAACATGGTACCGGCATATCCAAATTAACCTGTAGGGATGCAGAAAAAGAAATAAAAAGGTTTCAGGAAGTCTCAGCTGTTCTTTGGTATTTCCTACATTAAACTTTCACAGTTGTTTGTTATATTATACAGTATTTTCCCATCTCTCACTGTGTTTGAAAATGTTTTAGACAGCTGCTGATGTCAAACATGTGGCAGGAGCTAAAATTCAAAGCATTGTGTCAAAGAAGTATGAGTAACACTCTCATTCACATATTTTCACTGGAAAGAAAGTTCATTGCTAAAACTGGAATGTCTGATAAAATGTGCCAGCATCTGCCTTGTGTGTTTAATTTCATAGATGGTGATTTTTGCTACTTTCAGGGAACAAAAATCAGCAACAGTAATAGAAAAAAACAAAAGAGGATTTTGATTGACTTAGAATTTGCACAAAACTTTGCCTGTATATCAAAAAGAGTCTCCCACTGTGAACTTTCTATTGCTGCTTCTTTGTGGGTTGCCAGGTATAACTTTACAGTCAGCATGAACAAATCTAAGCATCTATTTTCCTCCTGGCTGCCCTAATTAATTTTTCAGTCTTTATAAATACCATTAACATTTTATCTGCAATTCAAACCACAGACCCAGGTGGGTACCTTGAACACAGATCTTTTCTGAGCCCTCAAAATGCTAAGATATTCTTATCTCACTTAGTTCACCTTCTTACACAAATTTTCTCAAAGGAAGACTTTCTTTTGTGTCTGAACACATGAAATTAGCACCTGGTTGGTCTGGGTTCCAATATACTTTAATCTGATCATCATCCTTGATCTCGTCCATTTTGCACCATGGAAATCCACTCAAAATGCTGCAAAAAAAAGAGTCAATTTTCCTCAAAAATGACATGTACCCTGTCAACTCTGTTTTCCTTCAGTGGCTTTCTTTTCTCTCTGAATTAAATGTGAAACTATCTTCCTCTATCACTGGTTCCCTAAAGTGTTATGCTCTTATTTTCCCAACCAGTTCTCCATCTCTTGAATTTTCAAAAATCTTCCTATGACTTCTTCTGAGGCCATCTTGTTGTAAGCACCTGCAAATTGCCAAAACCTACCTCAACATCTTCTTCATCTTCTCCAAATTTTACCAGAGTGGTGCTAGAACACGAAATTTATAAAACCTTGGTTCAATGCATGGAGGAGATAGAATGAAAATACAATTGACCATGACAAATGGTCCTTCTTCATCATTATATGGCCTCAATTTTTTTGTTGTAGGTAACATTAATCCTCACACAAATTTTGCCTTCTGGCTTTATGAAGGACTTTTTTTGCATGTTTAATCTTCTTCCTGACAGTGGACACGTGGACCGAAGACATATCATGGAACATAAATCATGGAGCTGTGAACTTCAGTTCTCTATTGTGCATTGTGGATTCTCGTTAAAACTTCACCTTTGAACTGTCATTTCAAAATCTTAAAGTCACACCAGTCCGTCTTTCTGAACTCTTTTCCTCCAACATATTTTTCATTTGAAACAAATAGAAATCCCCGCCATTTTCAGCTGAAAACATCCAGAGACAAGTATGAATTTTCAGTTCTAAGATGATTCAAAAAGGGCAACACATCACCAACATTTCTGACAGCTGTCAGTAACCCACTGACATTGCTCATCATCCAAACCTCTTTCAGGGATTATTCTAGAGCATTTTCATGAGACCTTTGATGAGGACACCTCAAAATGTTTAAATGACAAATACACTGAAACCCGGAGCTTCTCCTCATCAGTACTTGATGTTTATCTTCTTACACACTCAACTTTTCTTCAGTTTTCATTCTGCACTTCAAAAAACAGTTTATTTTTTTTTTCTATCATTGATTTCATAGTGACTGGTAGACTTAAAAGAATTCTTGAGAAAATTCTCACCTCATTTGGAAAACAAGCAAAAATCCCATTTCTTTCCTCCCTACCACAACTTCTTGTGACACTAAAGCTTTTCAAAAACACACAATATTTTTACTTTCAGTAGCCTGATAATCTCTTTGTAGTTAACCTTACTTTTGCTTACTCTTTTCTTATTACTGCAATGTTACCACTGTTTATCACAATTCACCTTTTTCAGCACCTCATGGACTTTTTCTCAGAAAAGCATAAAATGTTGGAGCATTGCAATTTCTCCTGCATGTTGGAGCAATTTAAATATGCAAAAGAGCTTATTGTATGCAATGCTGAAATATCCGTATCAAAAAGCTGATTCCTTCATTACTAAGAAACCAATGAGATTCAGCTTGACATTTAGCACCATAATAGTCACTGCTCAAATTGTACTTTGCAGTGGGAAGTTCAAACTGAGAAACCATCCCAAGTAAAAATGTTGATGTTCAGATAATTAACATTTCAGCAGGGTTTTTTTGAAAATGCCCCGTGACTCTTTTCTGCTGACTTCTCTAAAAGATATATATAGTCTCACTTAAGGGAAAATGTAATTAGGCAGGATTTGAGAGGCCCTACTGGCTACTTCAAGCTCTATCTTCGCTTCAAAAGGAAGCCAAAGCCAGTTACACTGTATTGTTGAGTTTTGTAATTGAGATTTCCTAATATTTAACGGGGGTGCTGGAAATCCAAAGCAGCTTTAAACAACTGGGGGACAATGTAAAGCCAGAAGTGAAAATATTTAAAAGAAAAGTAAAGAGGATTTCAAATCCATTTTACACAGCTGCATCTACTGTGACAGTTTATTAAGCTGCAAGGCAAGGGATTTTTTTCCTTGCTGAAATATTTACCATAAGCTAAATAGAATTGTCACAGTGTCTCAAGCCACTGCTGTTGGAAAACCAAGCATTAGCATTCTCAGATGAGAACAATACTTGATTGATTCACCCAGCTAAAGGGGGAGCAAAATCAGATCCAAATGGGAGCCAAACCTGCAGCACTCAGTTCTGAGAAAGGAACTGAAAATGGGAGAAAAACTGGAGAGATGAAGTAACAGGCTTTGTGCATTGATGGAAGCAAAACAGTAGGAAATTTGCCTTTTTTCAACAGGTTCCAGCCTCTGGTGATGTACTAAGCAGAAAGTGCCTATGTGTGAACCTTTTCAGGAGAAACTGAACAATTTCACGAGAGTTTTCTCTTTGAGAAAGTGACCACCTTGGCTGAGGAAAGTACTGTGCAAAATAATGGCCTGGGATTGGTTTTCTGTTTCTGAAACCATTAATGCAAGGTGTGATCCTTTAAGTTGCATCATCCTCAAGTGCTGTATCACTGGATGTGTCAGGAAAGCAGAAGCACAAATCCCTTCACCTCCCAGCTAACCTGTCACTGGAAATATCTCTGCCAAAACCACACACCAATCGCCAAGCCTCCTAGAGAAGTCATTCTTCTAACTAAAGCCTTTTGTGCTCAATTTTGCAGTCACATGAAATAAGTGTGCATAAAATTAAAGGCTTAGACCTCCAAACTGGGCATTTACTTCAGTTCCAACAACGAAGTAACCATGACAGTGCCCAGGTTTATTTCCTCCACGTAAACAGGGCAGCTGCATGGAGTACAGGAGAGACGAGACTGAGGGGAAAACACACAGGAGCAAGAGGCAAATCCCACCTGCCTGATCCCTGCAAATTTCTGCAGAAGTTAACAAACTACCTTGGTGGATCAGGCATCACCCCCCTCGCTTCTTCCCTTGATATTTAAAGAGAAATCATTGCACTCCGTGTGTGTGTCACACAGTTAGGCCCTGGAATAAAGATATTGACCTTTCAAAGCTTGTTCCTAATTAAAATTACCCCTTTGGAAGCACACAAGTAGTTCTGGCACCTTTGGCCGTTCATGGCTATTAACTGCTACCGAAAAAGCACCACAACCCAGTCTGCAATTAAATGTTCTTTAAAGTTCTGTTCCTTTTAAATAACTAAGAGCTTTTGCACAATATTTATTGCTTTCTTTCAAGTCCTCCAGAAATATTTTCAACTCTTAATTAGACTTAAACTGAGAGAATAAACCCCTATGATGTTGATGGGAAATTTTGATATTAATTATTGCACAGAAAGTCAAAGGTTTTGTCGTAGTGCGTCACATCTCTAAGAAGCTATTACATGGGGTCTAAGAAACTGCAATATAAGCTGTGTCATGACTTACCCGGAGCACTAATTTTCTTACTATATATTCTATTTCTAGAAATTAAGTTGTGCTGTAATTTAATCAAGCACAAGTTGCTGTGTTCTCTCCTTACAATAATATGTGCAGGTTCCTCTGATATTTTCATGATCATCACAGAACCTTCAGTTTC
>VYZT01023647.1:1818-13752 GCA_013400735.1 Pomatostomus ruficeps | reverse complement strand
TTTTGGCAAAACATCAGTTATATTCCAGTTTGGGGACTTGAATCTTTGGGGAATTTATCTTCATGACAGCAGTTTCTAATAAACACATAGTCTCGTGGTTCTTACTAATCAAAGAAGACATTTTTATGGAATGAAAAAGCACAAATATAAAGGGGAAAAAAGAGTTTCTGTTTCTGAGCTGTAAGGCTAGAGCATTTAAAGTACTTAATGGTATTTATCAAAAAATGCTTATGTTTATTCTTTTGAAAAAACAAATACTTTTTGTAAGGGAAAATTAAAATATTTGATTATTATTGCTACAGACAATGCATTTACTAAATGTTTCAGTCAACCACCCACACAATCCAACATCCACTGCACCATTCAGCAAGCCAGCAGGATATTGCCTTTTCAAGGATGTGTTAGGGACCACAATAAACAGCAGTGAAGAGGAGGAGCGTTACTACAGGAGGTAAATGAGTTATATTTTCACAGCCTGAAAGAACAAAGCAGAATTTTAGTAGAAAGCTTTGAAGTGCTGTCAGATGAAAGAAGCAAAACCATTAAACTTAATGGTAGAAATAGATAGAAAATAAATTATGAGCGAACTGGATTACCTGAGATTCTTAAAACTGTCTGAACTATTTAAGTGACTGACCCTGTATTTCCAGTGTTATTAGCATAGTCACAATATGCTTAAATACATCAAAATCACATTTATTTTCTGTAGTCATCCTTCCAAATCGGTTCTATAAAGCTATGCAAGTCCAAAATAATGTTTTCCAGTCTCCTATTCTTGAGGGGTTTGTTCTGTTTTGTTCTTGAAATCAAGTCTATAAATAACATTTATTGCTTTTAGATAACTGGAAGGGTTGTTAGATCAACCAGAAAAGTGAAAATTGATTAACAATGCAATATTATCAACTTCAGACCATCATCATTACCACTTGTGATGACCTCCCTAAGTCTGATATTAGATGTGATCATTAATTAGACCATCTGTCTGGTCTGCCTAGCATTTAGGATTTACATCAATCAAGGACCTGTTCAGGCTAGACTTCAGAATTGAGTCCACCAAAATCATCTGTAGGGATCTTTCTCCCTAGCCCCTACCACTACTGCTTGCTTTATGCCTCCAGGTATGAGAAGCTTTAGGCCTAATTAATTTTATCCCATCTACTGTAACTGCCTGTGTTCTCATTACCTGTGTAGATACCTAATCCCATTAAGCTCTTTACTTTCTTGGTATTTCATGGCAATAATTTCCATAAGCTAATTATCTGCAGGGAAGGAAAATACTTCCTTTAAATCTCTGTCACCTCTCTCCTCACAAGCATCCCTTAATCTCCCACAGTTCCATTACCAATTTCTACCCCTCAGAAATCCCTTGCTTGGTATTCAGGCCCCCAGCAACCCATCTGATGAGCCTCACAGTCTCTGGCCACTGCTTTGCTTCTTCTCATTGACTAAACTTGGATCTCAGTGAAGACACCCAACACTTTCCGTTTCTAATTTAGTTCAGCTCCAAGGTTTTCTTAGTATCTAAAGCAACTCTGTGTTTCCAAAAGCAACCACACTGTTCATTTGCTGATTTTGTGTTTCCCATGTGTGCCCTCAGCTGGCCAAAATATATGTCTCTAACACCCATTGTTACCATATCTCTCTTTTCCGCCTGTCCTTCTCAGTACTCCATACCAAGGGGAGGTTCAGCTTGGACATCAGAAACAATTTCTTCAGTGAAAGGGTGATCAAGAATTGGAATGATCTGTCTAGGAAGGTGGTGGAGTCACCATCCCTGGAAGGGTTCAAAAAACAGACATGGATGGCACTTAGTGCCATGGTGTAGCTGGCATGCAGTGTTTGATCACAGGTTGGACTCAATGACCTTGGAGTTTTTTTCCAATCTTAATGACTCCATAACTCTATAATTATCTCTGTGTGTCACAGGGTTTAATTACATCCAAATCCTAAACAAAGAAATATTTTCCTGAACTGAATAAGTTCAAGTTTTTATTATTATTTTAAGCAGAATTACGCATTATATACTGTATACAGCAAAATACTGAATACAAAGTATATAGTATGCATAGACAGATAATCTGTGAAAACTGTACCCCAAAAGCTACACATGCTCTCCTGATTTTCACCAAAATCTTGTCACCTGTCAATTCTAAAAGTATCATTGATGAAAAATCTCCCAAAACAGCCTAGGCAGGCACTCGAATGTTTATTTTGTTTTCTCCTTGCAAAAAAGCATATAGATTTTTTTTTCCTACAGTGGATTCTATACTATATTAAGCTCATTTCAAAGATACATCAGTAATTTAACTACTTCCTACCGCCCTTTAAAACAACCTGGAAGTCTAAAATGCTCTATCACGCTATCAGATTTTCAGATTTGTCTTTGTCATAGATGCACAGCCTCTGTAAGTGGCAAATATATTTGCTGAGGAGAAAGGTACAGCCCCTTTCCAGGGCATTGATTTGTTTTTGAGAGGATTAGATGCTTATGACAGAGAAAGTTCCTTGTATCTGAAGAGAAAACAAAACCCAGCAGCTTACAAAATGAGATTTTAGAATAATTTGGTCCATCCAAGCATCCAACATTATTAAGAAATCAGGTCATTAAGCTTTTATGAAAGAAGCTTTCTTCACTGTATTATTACCTCTGGAATCATAGTTTATTGCCCTAGTTTACAGAAACTAAAGAAAAATTCTTCAGCAAACAGAGATGGGAAACGCATGATGCTATCTAAACCCAAAAGCAGCCTTAAACTCATTACTGCTCCCCAAAATAAACATAAATAATGTGTGTCTTCCTTCTGGCCAGCCTGATTCTGAAGTTATATCAAAATCTATTCTGACTATCCTTTTTATTTAAAACCTTTCTATGAGGTCTGAAATAACACTGCAATATTCAATGTTAATATCTCAGAGGTTAGAAGAATTAGATGGCAGCTACTAGGATTCTTTTTCTTCCAAGTAACAAGTAAAACACCTCAAAAATATTTTTTGGTATCTGGAAAACCAAAGCTACACAATCCTGCACAATTAATTTGATGCTGAATTTCATTTATCTTCATCTAAGTAGTCCAGGAAAAAGTTAAAATATTGTGAAGTGGACCATCTACTGAAGCCTAGAACAAAACCTCTACGGTTTTGGTCTTTCTGTGGAGGCCCATCAACATCTCCTGGCACTACCACAAAGTGCAGTACTACTGAATTAAGGGGTGGCTAAAGCAGGTTAGTCTTTATGAATCACTTCAACATTTTTGATGTACAGTACTGATTTTATCTCAAATAATTGATAATTTAATGTGTATTTTAAGGGCTTGTCAGTAATTTGATATAAACATAAACACAGCTACAGCAACAGGCTAACAGGAACTACAGTCCGGTCTCTAAAAGCCTTCAATTAGTTTTAAACATAAAGCTAAAACACGGCAGTTTGTAGTAGCTTAGTTCCAGAACAATAAACCATCTGCCTCATTAAATCATCAAGACTACTCATCCTTTACTTCCTCTTGGCTAAATCTGCTCTTCTCAAAACCACTGAGCTGTAGCCAGGCCCCAATTCACCATCCTTTCAAGAGCTGCTCCTCCTCTGAATAACTGAGCTTCATCAGCTGCCTCTCTCCCTCCGTGGCTGATACCCACTCCTTGTAGCTGGAATACAACATTTCATTGTCACTTCCATAATTAGGAAGGTGAATACCATATGTAGAGACTGGCAGGGCAAAGTGGTGGCTATTCTTATCTGTCCCTGCCAGAAAATATGTGTCTTCACAAGAAATAAGAAATATTATGAGTGATTCTTTGTCCTGACATAGAGACTAGCAAGCATCTCCCCTCAAGAAATCTTTCCAGCTAGGTCAATCAGAACACTGCTAATATTCTCTTACAAAAGGTCCAGAAAACAAACAAATATCTGATCTTATAGAAAGCAATCTGGGGTTTTGTTAACCAGAAAATGACCTGCCATATAATGAAGATTTTACGGCAGAAGGAAGAGATGGATGAGACAAATATTTGATAGAAAATTTAAAAATACATCAAAACACATTCAGAATTCAAAAAACATTTTTTTTCCCTGCAGTAGCATGAGCTGATTAATCTACAGCACGTGGCCTAAAGTAAGAGTCAAACAAGACCAGAGTGGTAAATCTCATCCGGAAGCTGTGAACAGAATAACAAATAGCTCAGAGTTTTTATATCAACACTATCAAAATAACAGAAAACATAAAAATAATTATGAGTGACACTAGGGTAAAAGCACAACAATCATCAGAGGCAAACAGAAAACTTTAGGATAGAGTTGTCCAGGGGGAAAAAAAAAATCTGCAGTCAACCCTTGGATTTTGTGGAGGAAACCTCATTTCATAAAATTCCCAGAGAACTTTTCTCGCATGTAGATACTTGACTAACAGCTGTTTAAGAACTTCAGAAATCAGGGACTCCTTTATCTCAGTGGACAATCTATATCAGTGCATAACTCTGTGTATCTGCAGAAAGCTTAGATTTGCTTTTAGAAATGTGCCTGCCTGCCCAAAATGGACAAAGCATTTAATGGGATGAGCTCCTCAGCACTGAGGGAACACAGCAGCTTAATTTAAATGGGTTTGTTTACATATATAAATACAATATTTTCAGTTCCTTCAATAATGCTGGTGATGTAGGCTCAGTCTGTAATTTGCTCTAAACTCTATATTCTGTGGAATTACTGCTGGGTTATTACCCTATAAGCATAGTATTTGTTAGCAGGGTGTAATTCAAAAAGGGGAAAAACCGTAAGAGAAAAAAACCCCAACTAAACAAGCAAGAACCTGTTGCGCCAAATTTTCTTGTTCTAATCTCAGAAGTAACTGGGGCACTACCAGGCTTGGCATCATGAATAAATGGGATAAAAGTGCTTTCAGTGCACTAGGCTCATTTATAAAACACTGAAGGGAACTGGGCACAGGATAGATCCTGCCCTAAACAACGGACACCCCAATCTGAAACTGCACTCCCCATAAAATAACTTTACAGGTTTTATCTTGTTTAATGAGCAAAATGCTGATTATATATCTCCCCTTGCTCAGAGATTTAAGAGGTTTTTGAGGAATTTATCAAAATAAGTTCTTCCTTGATCCTTCATACTGCAGAAAAAGTAATATTGGAAATCTTGGACTCTTATGAAGACCATACCATTGTTATTGACCTGGAGTTCTGTGAACCATTTTTATTCTAAATGTTTTATTCCAAATATTGCTGGTTTAATCAGAAAATTTACTGAGCTATTTTATTCCATAAGACTTCATCTTCCTTCGGACACTCCTTTCCCTCTGTCTCTGCATTTACAATAACTATTGTGCCATTCGGTTACATAGCAGTTCTTCACTCCTGAAAACTCCAGTTCCATTTTTTCAGAGATGCAGCTGATAAGTCATCGAAAAGTAAACTTGACAACATTTTCTACCTCCAACTCGATTTCTAATCTGTTTCTACATTGACTCTTTTTCTCCAGTTAACAAAAAAATGCTGTCTCTGAGCTCATATCAATTTTAATATTTACAACCTGCCAAAATGATTCAGATGCCTCCCTAAGTCTCAGCTCACGTGTTTAATTGATCAGGTCCCAAATCCCTTTCTTTAATACGAGCATTAAATCAATCTCTTAAGGCTGGCAACATCCCTCACAGCAGGCGAGAAGACATTTTGCGTACTGATAAAAGCAAAAGAGCTAATTCCTGTTTAGTTAAGCATTGATCAATGACAACACTTTTCTGATGTTTCAAGAGACTTTATAGAAATAATTAGCTGGAAGTAAGCGGCAATACTGTGACAAGAAGGTCTTTGTTGTCCAGCATCAGTGTCAGGTTCCATCTTTCCGTGTGAGCACGTGTGGACACAGGACCTCCTGCCCCAGCTGGAGCTCCCCACGTGCTCCCAAAGGTGACACCTCAGTGCTGCACAGAATCACCCAGCCTGTTCACCCTTCCCCACCCCGGTGCTCCCAATCTGCTGACAGAAGAGACAAAGGCAAGGGCAAGCCTGAATTCCACTCCGTGAGAAAAACCTAAATGGTGATGAATGGAGCCACTCAGGTTCTGAAATGTTTCTCCAGAAATAAAATAAAAATGGTTTGCGAAAACCGAAAACTTAAGGCAAATTCTTTTAAATAAATAAATACATGAAGCTTTCTGCCAGCCGAAGCACTGTAGTAGCGCATTGTGTCCTAACAGCTTCATACTCCATTGCAAAGAGTGAAAAATCCAAGCTGAAGACAGAAAACACAAGATTCCCCAGCCTTGAGTGATTCTGCCAGACATGAGTCAAACAGCCCTGCAGAACAAGTGCTAAATGTCCTCTTTACTATTAACTGAATGTCAGTGAAAAATACAAGAAAAAATTGTGATTTTACATTTCCTTTAATCACCTTGCTTCTCACTATCAGCCTTATTTAATTAACATAGCCAGGCAGACACACAGACGTATCCTTAACTTCAGAAGGAAAGCCAACCAACAAATTCTTGCAATTCATTGGGTAAGATATTCCAAACTGAAATGACCTCAAAGGTTTTATAGCACCTTGACCAGATTTAAATATCCTCACTTACACTTGATCCTTCAGACAATACAGTTAGGCCAATTTTACATCTAATTTCTCACATATATAAAGTTTGACTTCTCCACCTCAGCCTATCTTAAAAATTGAAGACATTCCTTGCAATAATAAAATAACTACTCTCAAGGATGCAAGATGATTTGATGATCATTCTTTAAAACAGGAAGCTAAACCTTTTTACTGTGGACTTGATGGCATAAATTATATCAATATGTAAATGCTCTACTGCACCCTCATTACCATTTTGAAACACGGACTTCTCCCAGTTGGTCTGAAGTGATGAAGCAAATCTTGAGGTCAGAATTTGATAGAAGCATATGCCTCTTCTGTCAGTCCTTACCAAGAAAAAAAACAGCTGAGTGGTTTTAACACTAGTAATTCAAGGGTTAGGTTTAGTTTGAGATCACCTTCAGTAATTTTTGGTTGATTTCAATAAAATGTATTTTTATGATGTAAAGAATAGTTCCAGACCTTGATGGACAAGGATTCATTTGAGTTTCTTATTTAAAGGTAGTGTTATATATGCTTACACTGCTACATCTTCTTCTATTTTGTTTGGTTTCACAAAATACAAATATGTTCTTGTTTATTGAATACAAAACAAGAACAGGATGGCACATCTTTGCAAACACATCTGGGTGAGCATGCTTTGCTCCTCTGGGTAATTCTTTCAATAGAGCTACTCACATGAAAAAGCGGCTCATGTGGGTGTGCAGTGAGTTACTGCACAGTGAGAATTGTTATCCAGTAATACAGATTTTTACCATTTCCCAAAAGTCTTACTAAAAGAAAATCATGAAATAATTGCTCTATGTCCTCTTGCTGTCACTATTTTTCCATTTCCCCCATCCCCTGAGCTGTTCACCACTACAAAAGAGAGAGTTACAAGTTTCAGAACTGTATAAAAGTGGCTGAAAGTTGAAAACTTCTTTCCTTACTGCTCTTTAATTGAAAAATGTCTGGGGTTTGTGTTTCTAAACTTACAATCAAAACTGCTCCTTTCATGTGTCTTTTATGACATGCTTCACCCTAGGACAAATGCTTACACAGCTAGGAGCAGGGAGCTGTAGTGGAAATAGTCACAAACATCTAAACCGCAGCGGTGCTATCAGGCATGAGCATGATTGGTTTAGGTCTGAACTGGGAACTTCCACCTTCAATCTCTCTATAAACTTAAAGGTAGTGTCAGGTTTAAAAAGATGGTGAAAAGGTAAATTCAAGCTGCAGTGCAAAATAACAGACAGTGATGTAGCTGTGCTCTAAAAACAGAGCCCGACAGGAGCAATGTATCAAAACCCGAGGTGAAAAAGCAATGACAATAATTACAATGAAGCAGCTTTCCTAGAGCCAGCTCACTAAGATGAAAAAAAACCCATAGAGCATTTGATAATGAGATATTAAAAAAGGTCAAAAGAAAAAAGATAAAATCAGAAAGTTTGCATTCACCTCTTGGTGTCACAAATCTTCAAAATTATAAGACACAGCTCGAATGATATAAATTAGATACTGTTGCATTATCTAACTGTCAATACTACAGTTTTTAGAGATGAAAACTACAAATAGTTAATATGATTCATAGAACTTTAGTATATATTTGCCAAATGTCATTATGTTCCTCCTTGGATTTCAAAGAAAAATTCTTCATTTTGGTTACAAAATCTCAAATAAGTGGAGTTCCTGAAAACATTTCCTGAAAACTTTTCTCTGAAGTGGAAGTTTGTTTTGACTAGCACATGTAATTCTCCACATACCTCAGGGAACTTCCTACAGAAGCTCTCAAATTCAGAGTGCTCACATCTACCACTACTCTCAGGAGCCACCATCATCTGTTTAATAGCCAGAACACAAGTCAGAGGAGCTGAAAGTGGTGAGAGATGGGCTGTTGGGACCTCCAATCTTTTAAGCCTCTCTCCCAGCCAAAAAATAAAATAAACTCTTGCTTATTGTGAGTGGATCCCATCCCATGGCACAGTGTTCTGAACTTTACTTTTAATAAGGTTTCAGCTGTCCCACTGTAATAGGGAGACAATCCCTGACGTGACCACTCAAGTTTAGAATTCCGAAAAACCTTCATTAAAAAATTTTCTGGTTTACCATGCCGATTCATGGTGTGCTGCCTCTACTAATTAAATTAATAGCTACACTTGCTTACTAAAGAGATTAACTTCTGCGTTGCCCTCACTCGGCGGGTTAGTTGCTAGGCAGCTCTCACTGGGGATTTGGCACCGCGCTCTTATCTCCGAAGACAAAGGCTGCCGCGCATCTTCCACGGGGAGAATGAATGCTACACTGCTCGCACTGAGAGCATCCATCTCCATTTTTGTATCTCAATAGCTCTCCTTTAATTATTTTGATCATTTGGTGCATTCTAGTGTTGCAAGCCTGCCTAATCTGGAGTACGTTTCGACTTCTATGCTATGGAATTTGCCACCACTTTTCCCTCCCTTGCCAGTTTACAGCCTCGAGATTTATTTCGAGTCACACACGAAGGTCTGGCACGCCAGAGCATGCCATGACTGCTGCTGCAGTATTATTCAGTCTGACGTTTAAGCCCTTCTCAATATTTTTCTATCCACTGAACTGTTCATTTTCAATTTTTTTTTTCCCCTTGTTCACTTTATCCCACATTTCGGTTCCCACCTGGGAAGCTGTACCTTTGATGAGCAGCCTCCTTGTGCCAAATGCTGTGTCAGTGCAAGCAGCACAGGCACCGTGACATTGCCAAGGACCTGATTTATGGCACCAGCAGCCTGGTTTTCCTTTTTGCTGAGCAGCTGGACCTCCACCTATCTAGACATGGCTGCACCAACCCCCTCTGCAGCATCCAGATGCCTTCCAAAGAATAAAAGATGAAATAAGTTTGTTGTTTTCTCATGGGCAATCTGGCCTGTTTCTCCTAGATCCACATCCTTGCACCGCCTCAACAGCTGGGAAAACACAGCTTAGCTCCACAGACCTCAGCAAAACTGAAGACACAATTCCTGTTCTCCAAAACAAACCAATCCAAAGCCAAGGGTTTAGAGAAATGTTCAGGTTTATGCTGGAAACAGAATTCCTTCCTGGTCTCTATCACATGTGCTTAAAACAATACAGATCTTAAAAGTGATACTTGTATCAGTGTTGCTCAGAATGTGCTCTACTTGTAAATAACGTAATGATTACTGAATGGGAGAAAACAAATTGCAGCTGAAAAATACAGTCCTTTTCTCACTTATTTTCTAAGGTACATGAAGACTTATTGAATAATTTATTTAATAAATAAAGACAATTATTTTTAATTTATTTGTAATTTTGCATAATCATACAATGCAAATTTATGCCAACTTGTGTTTTGCTATTTAGCTTTTTGTCATGCATCCATTTCTGACTACTCACTGCCCTCTAGGTGCTACTCATGTAATATTATTATTATTCCAGAAAGCACCATCTGACTGGATGGCCCAAATGGTAGAGAGTTTGAGACAGAAAAACCTGAATAATTAATAAAATGTCCATACAAATTCAAATTCCCTTGTTGGATAGAGAAAGAATATAATTCATATTCCTTGTAATGAATATGTGAGCACAGTCAAGTTGAAACATTTTTATAAATAAGTGGTCTACCCTTTTGTGCAGTTGTGAGAACTGGCAAGTTTCCTTACAATTCTGTAAAGTAAAAACCTGTCAGCAGCACTGCATTTTTTTCAAAGAATACACTGCCTGTGGATAATACAAGGAAAAAGAAAGACAGTGCAAGTCAGTCAGGTCTGCTTCTGAAAAGGTCAAAATCTGGACATTTTTAGGCTTGGCTGAAACAAAGGAGAAAGATCATATCTTTACAAATTGTCAGAAAAAACTAAAAAGGAAGATCATGGTAATGTTGAATTCATAAGAATTATATATCATGGTTTTGTTTTTAAACAAAGGTTAAATCATGGTATTAGATGCATCAAAGATTTTTATCTTTTTCAGCATTCAAGGAATTGGGATGCAACAACAACAAAATAAAAATCAAACTGTCAATTTTTTTTCTGTAAATATCAAACTGATGACTGCTTAGAGACAAATGCAAGGTAACCACCCTGCTGGCACCTTTATTGCCTCTAATATGTCAGTTTATTTTGACATTTCACAGAGAAATATTAAAAATATTCAAAAATTTGCCTGAAAATTTACCTCCTCTGGGACATCAGTTTGAAGGATAATCTGCTAATGATGCGTTACTTACAGGGAAATATTTGAAAGTGACATCCATAATTTATACTGTAAAGTCACACATTAAACTATTTTTTAACTCTTTTATTAGCACATTAAAAAGTGCTTTAGAAAGATAAGAATATAGAGCGGTGCCTACAGTTTTAAGAGTCAAGGAAAATACTGCACTTGAATCTCAAGCAACCAGGACAAAAATTCTGGGAATAATGAATATATGTTCTGTTACTTAAAATAACTAAATATCAGCAAAATTGCCCATCTCCATATGATAAAATCCAATTATTGTAATGATGGTCATTATAATCCAACAAGACACTGATTCCTGGTAGATTTGCACGGTCTTTATATCCTTTCCCTTTTGACCAATGTGACTGGTTTTTTTATAGGAAAGCACATCCATATCCATAGGCTTTGCTACTCAAGATTTGCAGCTAGGACCAAGCAAAAATAAAAGCAAACCAAGCCAAACCAGACAGCTGAACAAACCAGCGTTATTAACTTTCACCTTGGCTAAACAAGCAAACAATTTTGAGGCATCCAGCGGCTTGAAAATTTATAGAAAGCTGTACAAGAGGTGATACATAATGAAGGGTCTAGAAGTCAGTATGATAGAACTGGTCTACTTCCACATAAAATATTTTGAAAAGGGGCAGAGAACAGGTTTTCTTGTTGGCTTTTCATAAAATGTTGTTTGGGGGTTTTTTTATTTTAGTTGATTATTTCTTTCCAGAAGAATGTTCACCTGGGCTGAAAGTCTGAGCACAGGACAAAGCTTGGAAGCCAGAGGAGCAAGAGCAGAAGTCACCCAAAGACCACAGAGAGATTCCTCAATATCTGGTGATCAGGAATATTCACTTCATGACTGGCTCACTGCTTACTGAGAGACTATAAACTGTCTTAAGGTGCAGTAAGAATGAAGCATCCAAGTACAGAAGAAGAGCATTAAAAGAAATGTTCTGTGGTATTGGGAAATTGCTGCTTGTGCTATGCCAGAAAGTTCATTCACTGTGATACTGAGAACATGACAATTTTCAATTTCTTTTTTTTTCAATTTTTCTTAAATTTGTCTCTCTCGAAATGGGAAAAACTTACATATTTAATTTGGATCTGAGACCAGTGCACAGGAAACATGATTCTGTTTTAATACATACACA
>VYZT01023646.1:0-10080 GCA_013400735.1 Pomatostomus ruficeps | reverse complement strand
TGAGGAGGCCTTGGTGCCCCGCCTGCTGCCAGTAGTGAAAAGGAGATATATCATCTTAAGGCAGAGATTCAGAAATCTTCCTGAATAGCGGATAGTTTAGCTTATATTTAACTATTGTTAACGTAGGGAAACCTGGAATTCTGCTTTAAGTAGGAATTGATTAATTGTCATAAGAATAATAATTACGCTTTTTGAGGAAATGGTATTACACAGCGGATGTGAACCACTGAGGCACTTCGAGCTGTCACCCTGAACTGGTCACCTGGAGGATAGCATGTTTAAATGAAGAAGTAGCCGGAAGACTCTTTGTTTCAATGCTTTCTTTCAGGCATTATGGCAATAAAACTCTAAATTATCTAGTGTGTTTGATAATTCCCTTCCTTTTGAGGCTATATCAAAGCTGGACTGTCCCTTCTAAATTGTCAGAGGCCCAATGAACATGCTGGGGCGAGGAGCTTTTCTTACCTGTTCTGGGGAATTCCCGTGGGCAGGCCAGAGGGATTCCCGAGTAATGCACCCTGGGTAATTAGCTTACATTCAGGACAGCATCAGGAAGTAGATGTGCAGTCCTTCCCTGGCCTCTTGTCCTGAGGATGTCAGGGTGATCACCAGGAATTACTGGCTCATTCCCTCCCTCCTCTTACTATGTCACCTGCGGGATGTAATGGCATTCCTTTAGTGACATCTGGCACTTCCCCACTGCTCTTCATTTCTTCCCGTTTCATCCCAGATGCACCCCAAGGACCCTCTGGGCTGGCCTCTTCCCCCACAGGTGTGTACAGCCGCTGGGGCCTCTTGCAGAGCCCCGTTCCCACTTTGTTGTCTCCTTAGCCTCTTCCCACACCTGGGCCAGGCCTCTGTTGCTGGGTGTTGGACACGCATACATTGTGTCATGCCTGTCAGCGCCCAGCAAGATGGAGGAGCCCCTGCTACCTGCAGCGCACAGCTCTGTCACTGTCCTTACCAAGCTATGGCTCCATTTCATCTACATCTGCTGGGACACCCACAGCAAGGGGCTGCTCACGGACTGGATGCTCCTTGAGATTTGCTGAGAGGCCTGATTTCCATCCCTCCTCACTCTTCCTACTCCTAAGGCTGTCTCAGCCTTCTAAATACAATTCTTCTTAGTCTAATGGCTTTTTGTGCTTTACTTAATATAAGCAGGAGTACATGCTTTTGATTGTCTTTATTCCATAATTAATAGAAATAATTGCAATACTCTTATGTTTTTGCCATTTAAAACTTGAAGCAACTGGAAGAAGTAGAGAAGCTTTCTGTGCAGCTTTTAAGTTAATTTGCAAGTCTCATTCTTCTTTCCTCAGTTTCAGCGTATCTGCTGATTGTCCTTGGCTGTCATCTTTTAAGCTTCATTACTGTGTCTATACACCTGTGAAAAAACACCATAAATCCAAGGCAAATTCACTGTACTCTGTGTTTTTCCTCTTCTAGAAAGGTTGAGGCTCTTGTGACCTTCTTCTGTCACCTAGGCTTTGATTCCCATCCTGCCTCTGAGTAAGAGCAGGACAAATGTCATTTATTCACTGCTAGTAAAATCTGCTAGCAAAGGTCACAGTTAGAGCTAGAGCATGATGCTTCTGTCCCTCCCTTGAACACACATCTTTGTGTCTATGTCTGGTGACTTCCAGGAGCACTTAAGCCACTGCCGAGGAGAAAAGTCTCACTATTGCTGGTTTATATCTTGATTTTTTGTAGGATTTTGATCTACATTTACAGTGATCTACAGGAACCAGATCTTTGACATGAAGTGTCTTCAAGCAACATTTCTAAGCATAGTGGGCAACGAAGTCAAGATACTAATGAGTTGTGGTTGTTCTAACTCTGTGTTACATATGGTACAATATCTCAAAACATGCTATTTTTGAGTGTTTCAGGCATTTAAAACTTATTCTTGTCAACACTCTTCTTCCCTCCCTTCAGAAAGCTGCATGTCCAAATGCTAATTTCTATCTCAGTTTGTTGAAGCTTTACCAATATACAAGTTTTGTACTTTTGTACTTTTGAAATAATAAAGAAACATATATGATGAAATTTCAAATTCTGAAGAGTAGTGTATGTTGGGGTGGGGAGAGGGGGAAGAAGAGAAATTATTTAAATATAAATTAAATTAAAAACCAGAGCCCTCATCTAATATTCTGGTATTTGGATATGAGAGGAACTCTCCTTTCTTTGATCACAGCCAAAAAAACTAGTTTGATTCTTTCATGTTACAAGCTACGCAGAGGGGTACCGGAACTGTTCACTGAATTTCCCAAGGCTTGCTGCTTCCTTGAGGTCACATGTCTTCCTGAGAAAGTGATACCTTTGCTAGTATAAATCTAGCAGCTGGAAAAATACTCTTTTTTCCTTGTTTTGCTTCTAGGAATTCTGTGAAGGATCTACAAAGCAATCTCTGAGAATGTACTGCTTTAGTTTGGGATTGAACAGGTCCAGCCTTAGATCATAAGATGCCTGTTGGTAATATCTTGGTACTTAGGGAGTAGTGTTTGCTTTGTATCATTCTGATATAAAACAGAAGCCTTGAACTGAAAAAGATTTGGAAAGTCTTAGTGCAAAATCAATTACTTGAAAGTTAGTGTCTTCAAAGGGTTAGTCACTCCAAATACCCATTTTGCAGACACTAAGGTGTAGCACTGGGTCAGGCCGGCTAACTAGGCCGAGGAGCCCCAAGGAGAGCCAAATAATGAACCACACCGAGACGACAGACGAAGAGGGCAGAAAAGAGAGAGAGGGCAGAACCCTCTGCCTTTATTTATATGTTTTTACAAATCACCGTGGATTGGAGGTAGAAATCAACACCTCTTAATTCCACTGGTCAAAGTACCTGTCTATCATATTTCTCCACCCAGTATACTGGAATTATAAACACAGGAAAAGCATAGATAGTTGCTGAGAAACCATGGCCATGTTTACAGAAAAAGGTATGAGAAAATTTACAGAAAGAAAAACACTGCAAAACTCAGGGCAACACTCAGGTTCAGAAGTGTTTATTTTTATTACCTGGCCACATTTTATCTAGTTGTAAGAATTTATCTTGTTAAATTTTTACAGTATATACATTAAGTAAACCTGCTAGAAATCCATACTGAATTTTAATTTACAGGTGTATTTTACCTGTGACCCTACTGTTCAGTACTGACTGGAAAAACAGTATCTTTTGCTTTTACACGCCAGTGTAAAAAAGTCTTCATTCTCTGTGTCCCAGTACATGGAGAATTGAACCTTAGCTGAAACTTCAAAGATTGAAAAGTAGACAAATTACTTCTTTATTCAAATTCCAATTCCATTTTATATTACTCCTAATTTTCTTTTTTTTCCCAGTAATTTCTCTTACAAATGTTGTAATTTGCTGCTAAAAACCATCAAGGTGTATAATTTATTTTTGTGTTTTGCTATGATGAATGGATAAAGGCAGACCTAAGAAAAGTACCAAAAATTAAGAATGAGAGAAAATAAAATTACTTTCTCTCTCTTTTTTGCCCTTGTTACTCTCAACTTTGGCTTGATACATTCTTAAGTACTCCCTTTTCTGCTTCCTTTTGATTGACATATTAATACTTGACAGGAAAAGTGACTTCCTGGTCTTTTAAAAATGAAAAGTTTTCCCATAAGGATTTTGGAGTTTTCCCTCTTTTTTTTAATTTAAATTTATATATGACTTTATAGAAAGCAAATGAGTAGATTCCATTTCATCAGTATTGGAAGCCAGCTTGATGAGGTGAAATTTAGGAGCTCTATCTGCTGATTCTGGAGAGCAAACAGGACTAGGTTGTGTGGATCTCTATCATTTTATTTCAGAGCTTTTCCTTCAAAATTATTTTTTTTTAAACTGTTATTTAGATGTAGGTTAAGTTCCACAGGCAGTGGGCTACAAGGAAAAATTTCCTTCTGTCACAGGAGTCAGTGCTGCTGCTGCCCTACCTCCTCTCCCCCTCCTTCCCCTGCGGCATGGTGGAGCCTCTGGAACCCCTGTGCCAAGAAACAGCCCAACTGCCCAACTGTCCCAAACTGCCCAACTGCCCCAAACTGCCCAACTGCACAACGGCTAGTGTGCCTGTCACTCTGCAGCCCCACTGCTTCTACAACACCGGCTGTGTTCACTTTCGCATTTGTTTTGGTGTCAACAAAGTTCCTGTCTTCAGTAGAAAAGTCTCGGCATGGACTGTAAGAAGGTACTTGTAGTCTTTTAAATGAAGATAAGAGCTTTCCTCTACACATCTAATATTTAAGATAATTTTAAGTGCTGCGTCATTTTAAGATTAGAACCATCTAATTCCTCACATGAGAAGGGTTTTTAATCTGTTTTTTCACCTAGAATAAAACTGACAGAGAGAAGGAAGAGGAGTTTTCAGTGCTAAATACTCCTCCAACTCCTGAGTCACCTTCCCCTGTAGCTGTAGTGGAGTATAGAAACCATCAGTCCACTGTCACTGTCTCTCAGAGTCTGCCACCAAATCAAGAAGAGATACAAAGCATCACAAGTGAAAGGGATGGCACAACAGAGGCACAGAATGTTGCAGGGCAGCTGCAGGATCTCCAGTCTGAAGGAAATGCTTCTTCCAAAGTTTTTGATGCCAGTGTCAGCTCCAGTAGCAGTAATCAATTAGAGCCAGAGCGTGCTGAAAACGGTAAAGGAAAGGGTAAAAAGAGCTGTCTTCAACTTAAGCAACTCTCATTTTACCATTGTGGATGTATCTTCATTCTGTTACAGTTTTGCTACTGGGAAGTGAATTTTTGTAGGAAATAGTAGCCTACTCTCTACTTCAAATGTGTGAAAATGGTGTAATCGTCTAGTGAATAAAATACAACTGCCAGGAAGTTTCTTGGCTTTTTGTTACGAATTGTGATGTTTTCAATGAGGAAAAGAAGTATGTAAGAATGACATTTATACTGGACCTGACTAGAAAAGCCCAGAACAAGCTGTAATAAATTGTGTTAGGAATATTTATCGTAGCAAGATGAAAGCATTTTGAGTGCCCTGCTTACAAGTAGAAGATGATGTTTCTTGCATAAAACTTGATTCTCTGTAGGCTGTTTAATTTGGGGAAGAAACTGCCAGTTGTTGCATGTTTGGGCAACCATTTCAAACTTGCCCCTTGTGAAGTTAATGTTCTGAAAAATTTAAGTCAAGCTGATATCAAACATTGACCTTCTTAGTTGGGTTTCACATCCAGATGTGGTTTTGAGATTCATCCTGAGATCACCAGTAAACAGAGGATAATAAACACAGCCAACAGTTGTGCACATGATGTCAGTGTATTGCTGCCTGGTTTTTAACTGTTGGCAAGTCTGGATCCAGGTTCTGTCAAAAGTACAGCTGCTTTCACTGTGTTGTAGTGCCTAAAATTTTTTAATGCTAAGGAAGAAAATATGTGTCTGACTATACCCCTGAGGTGACAGAATTGGTTTGTGAATCACAACAGATTTCAGTTTACAATTAACTGAATTTCCTCAAAATGCCCTTAAGCTGTGTTACTATCATCATTCAGCTGGAATTGTTGTTTTAAAAGAATGCAACAAAATGTATTTCCTTGAACAAAGTCAAGAGTTTGGAAGAGGTCAGTAGGCAGCCCTCAATAATTATGTCTCTATTGTTTTGTTAATCACAGATGTATATACTTTGAGGAAAACCACACAGAACTGCAAGGTTTTTGGTTTTATTTTTGCTTTTTGTTTGTTTGTTATTTTGGTTTCTTTCTATTTTTTTTTTTTTGCGGGTTTTTTTCCTCCTTTATAGTGTTTAGAGGCCAACAAAATCTTCAAGATGCTGAGAGAATAGACAGCTCCTCAAAAAAGCAGAAAACATGCCTCAAAACATCTGTGAACATCAAAAAGAAGACTAAAAGTAGTAAGTACAGCAGCTCAGTGTGAAATGAAATGTGTGGAAGTACCATGTCATTTGTTTGAAATGAATATTAAAAAAGGTGAACAGGAGCTAGGATGTAATAATCAATCTTGCAAAAAAGACGTATAACTCCATAACTAGAAAGATGTGGCCAATATTGGCACCAACATGAACACATTACAGTGCCTCTTTGCCTTATTTTCTGATGCAGGTGATTTATTTATGGCCGTGGTTCTAAAGAAGTAAGTACACTGTTGTCATGATCCAGTTGGAGAGTAGAGTGGACTGTGGCTATATGAACCCTGAGCAGCTGGATCGTATCCAAGAATCTCCTTCCAGGAAATGTGTTTCTACCCCACCTCCTTATGTTCATGCATACACGTTTTCAGTAATGTACGTGCCAGTTTTGGGGATAGATTGTAGAGCCACAGTCTGCTACTTTTATCATCCTTCTAGTTCTGTAGGACTTTGATTCCCATAAATCCACAGAACAGACCTGAGTCTACATGCACAACAACTAACTGGCCAGTGTTTCCAGTGCAAGATTTCCCTTTCCCAGCATGCCAGAATTAAAGAGGCCCCATTACAGACCTGGTTTGTGGTCCTGTACCTGGACATCAGTGGTGCAGAGACCTGTGTGCCAAGCTGCTACACCAGGATGGATTCTGTCATGTTAGAGTGAGACAGCTCCTGGTAAGCTTTGGGTTGGGGGGAAGGTTTCTTTGTTTTGTAACAATCTACCTTCCCACAGGAAAACATGGGCAAAGTGGAGAGAGGGAGTCTGATCTAAAAGAACACAATAATCGTTTGTCTGAAGTTTGCAAATGGAGTTTTCAAGCCTGTAAGTATCTTCCTTGAAACATGCCTCTTGTGGCCTTGAGATATACTATAAGATGGTTTTTGGAATTTCTCGGTTTTGAGGGTTTTTTCCTCAGTTTGCTTAATTTTGTCATAAATCCTGATAGCTTTTCTCTCTTGTTGTTTTACTCCTTGTTCTTTGTTTCTTGTTCAGCCTATTATATTATTGATTTTTAAATCTACCCCTTCCATTTTGCCTTAATGAACCAGGACATGTTTAGTGTTTCTTGTAAGAAGAAGTTTCAGTGTGTTTGTGTCAGTCAAGACAGTGATAATAAACAGCAGCTGCTGTTTCTCAGCTTTGCTACATTCCACCTCAAAGCACATCACTAAGATTTGAGTACCTCCCCCTTTGTTGAAATTCAGAAGGCTTGGGAAATGCTGCAACACAATAATTAACAGAAATTGTTTAACTTGCAGCTGACTTGCAAAATTTGAGTAGCACTGAGCGCATAACAGTTATCCAAGCAAAAATGCAGGAAATACGGAAACGTTACCTGTTGTTGAAAGCTGAGTTGTCTTCCATTGATCGGAGAAAGCACTTAAAGAAAAAAAAAGAGCAGGAAAGTAAGTGCTGGGAACTAACATCTACTTTTAGTGGGCTAAATTGCATGTCATATTACTAAGGTTTTAACAAGAGCTGGATAATCTTTAGGGAGATTAGTGCTGTTAAGGGTGTGTTTATGCTTGCTTTTTTCTGAAAACATTGGATACAGTTATTTTATGACCTTTAGAAGATCCAGATCAGATACCTAATGATGATGCAAGGGGAAAAACATTAACAAGGCAGTCAATCTAGTTAATTCTGTTGAGGCAGAACTACTTTATACAAGAAACAAATAGAAAATAAACTTTTCTAAGAGAGAACAAAGTAAGGTTATTAATAACTCCTAACTTTTCATCAAGTTATAGATACATTTCCTGTAGCATTGTCTGTGTGCCTACTTAGTGCTTTCCACTTAGGATTAGGGATTTATTTCAAGAGTGTAAGGGAGATAATCAATAAAATGTCTAATTTTTCTGAAGCTACCACACATACTGCTGCAGGAAATGTTCTAGTGTGTCTTCTGCTAGGAGTGTTAAAAGGATAATTTTCTCTATGTCTTGTTCATGTATGCATTTAAAAGTTCAGTGAGTACAGGAAGAAAGACTGAAATGACAGTAAGATTTTATGGCTGCAGCCATTGCGCAGGAACTGTAGTTGCTACTTTTTTGCCAGAGCAGGTGCAGATTCAGTGCTGGGACAGGGTCCTATCTGTGCTGACTCCCAAAGGAAAGAAAGAGAATAGCTGACTTGCCAGTGGGTCAGGAATGAGCTCTGGTGTCTTCTGGCTGGGCTCTTGATCTGCATGGCTGGTCAGCTGGGGCTCCAAGGGGCAACAACGCCAAAAGTAGGGAAAAGAGGCTTTTTCCTTTTCATCGCTACGTGTTAGATGCTGAAGTCAGTATATATGTCCTCATTTTGGCCAGGACAGGGTTAAGTTTTTGCAGTAGTCGGGAGGAAGCACGGCTAGGTTATTCCATATCACCTCACATCACTGCCAGGAGCAGGGGAAAGAGACTCTGCTCTGGAGAGATGGTCAAAGCAATGTGGCAGAGGGAGCTGTCTAGTATTGTCTATTATCTGGGGCATTTTTTCCACATGAATTGTTTCTTTTCTTATACCCTCGGACATTAGTATTGTTGCTGTTGCCATTTGGCTTTGTATCTCATTGCTGTTTCAACTAAGTTGTTCTTATCTTCACCAATAATCTTTACCTTTCATGCCTGCAATTCTCCTCTCCAGCACACTGCAGCAGGGAGGGGGGAGCAAGAGAGAGCAGTGTATAGTTAGGTAGAGTTCCAATGGGGGCACTAAACTGGGGAGTATCATTCCTAAACCACAACAGCCTTATTTGTCTCCTAGTGTAAAGCTTGAAGGGCTGAGATAATAACAGATCTGCCCAGAGTGAGCTGGATACAATTTGATCTAAGCATTTGTTGTATTAGGTACAGAAACACCGGTCACAATGCCACTTAGTCTGCTCATGTGGGTGCGCTACCTAACCCCCTGGTGGGTTGACCCTGGCTGGATGCCAGCCACCCACCAAAGTCTCTCTATCATCCCCTCTGCAACTGGACAGAGGAAAGAAAATATAACAAAGGTTCATGAGCTGAGATCAGGACCGGGAGAGATCACTCACCAAATATCGCCACAGGCAAAACCATCTAGAACTAGAGATGTTACTTGAACTTATTACTAAAAAAATCAGAGAAGGATAACAAGAAATAATTTAAAAATCCACCTTCCCCCCACCTCTCCCTCCTTCCCAGCTCTACCTCCTCCCCTCCAGCGTTGCAGGGAGACAGGGGATGGACAGTCAGTTCTTTGTGTGTTTCTGCCACTGTTCAGGGAGAGGAGTCCTTCTGCTGCTGCACTGTGGGGTCCCTCCCACTGGAGACAGTTCTCCATTAACTTCTCTAAGTCCACCCAATGGGCAACAGTTGCTCACAAACTGCTGCAACAGGGTTCACTTTTCCACAGTGTGTAGTCCTTCAAGAATAGGCTGCTTCAGCATGGGTCCCCCAAAGGGTCACAAGTCCTACCAGGAAACCTGCTCGAGCATGGGCTCCTCTCTGACCAGGTGTGCAGGTTCCTGCCTGGAGCCTGCTCCAGCACATCTCCCATGAATTCACAGCCTATTCTCAGCATTCACCTAAGCGTGGCTCTCCTCCACAGACTGCAGGTGGGTTTCAACTCCTCTGCCTCCTTCCCCACCAACACTGGTGTCTGCAGAGTTGTTCCTCTCAAACATTCTCCCACTCTTCCCTAGCCACAGTTACATCTGTGCAATAACTTCTTCTTCTTCTTCTTCTTAAATATGTAATTACGGAGGCATTACCATAATTTCTGATTGGTCCAGCCTTGGCCAGTGACACATCTGTCCTGAAGCTGGCTGGTATTGGCTCTGCCAGACAGGGAGGAAGCTTCCAGCAGCTTCTCACAGAAGCCATCCCCATAGACCCCCAGTGCCAAAACCTGGCCATAGAAACTCAGTCTGTTTCCATATATGCACTATGTGCCCATCATGTTGCTTTTTTTCAGAGCATGGAGAGGGATCATGATTGCTCTGTTGATGCACTGTCTGATACCAGAGCAAGGCATGATAATATCAAGGGTCATTTGGGTCAGTGTTGCTCTCCTACCCTTACCTAAGGCGCTGCCCTTGGGAGTCCATTATTAAAAGTATCCAGTCTACGGGGGGAAAAGAGGAGGATGATTTTCCTCAGCCTTTCACCCTGTTTTTCTCCTTCAGGCCTATTGCAACAGCTTTTAAGCATTCTGAATTCCCTTCTGATGTTAAGGAAAGCATGTTCTT
>VYZT01023644.1:165912-293781 GCA_013400735.1 Pomatostomus ruficeps | reverse complement strand
GAATGCTGTCTCCAAAGGATATTACTTGTTCTCTTCACTGATTTGACAGAACCCTCCTACACACTGTGAAATAACACTTTACCTCCACAGAATAATAAACAGCAATTTGAAATATTAACTCCTTGGCAAGCAGCTCCAAATGGTAAAAGAGAGAGCATGACTTATAGCACTCTGGCTCAACAGTAGCTTCCCTTCTATTCAATAATTAATACTCTTTTCAAATGGTAGGAGTGTTCTGCAGTGCATAAAACNAATACTCTTTTCAAATGGTAGGTGTGTTCTGCAGTGCATAAAACTTAAAAGAAAAAAGGATGAAAAGCTGTAATTATTAATATCTGCTTATATTTATACAGCCTCAGGTGTTTTTTGTTTCAATTGTGCTTTTTTCTCCAAGATTATACATGGCAGTATCTAGTATATTGAACTTAGACTGCAATTAGAAAATCAGCCTGATAGCAAGTATTTATTTTGAGATTTGAGACTTATGGAAATCTAAATCCTGATTTTCTCTCTTTTTCTTCTTTAGGTTTCATTGATTTCATAGTAGAACCAACATTTTCTCTTCTTACTGATTCAATGGAGAAAATTGTTATGCCTCTTATAGAGGAAGCGACAAAATCGGAAAGTCCTGCATTTGGGACCCCCAGGTATAAATACACTGCTTTGTTATTAAACTAACATAAGTCCACATAATAATCATAATAATGTCATTCTCAGAGTTGTCGCAGTTATCTGAAGCTGGGGAGGTAACAAACAGCTGTGCAGTATTGCCACCCTGTGGGGCTGCGTTGTATTTGCAATTGTGCTATTTTACCCCATTGACTGAACAATTGTCCACATAAAAAAGCAAAACCCCAGTAATGATCAGAATAAATACATACAAACCATGAAATTGATTTCTGCAATTTTTTATATAATCTTTGCAGTGGGTTATTGAAATTCCTGTACCTATAAGGCAAATTATGACAGTGTAATCTGAGTGACTCCTTGCTGAAAGCACTGTTGAATAATCAGATACTATCTCTACAAATACTGCCTCTATTATCAGATTTTTATTTAATTTTAAAACGATAATTTGAGCTTTCACTGAGGTTACAAAAATGATAACTCTGCCAGGCAATTTTTCACTTGCTGGGTATTAGTTAGGTTTCAGTAACAAATGGATGAACCCAGCTCTTTTCTATGCTAGAAGTAAGTAGAAGTTACTAGAAGTAGGTGTTTATGACGGTGTTCTTAGTGTTTGGGGGAACAGAGCTAGACTAAGGTATTGCCAATAACAAATTTGTTTACATACTCACTTCACAAATGAGTGATTAGCAGCCTCAAATTATTAGCAGCTTCAGGCTTCATTTTTGGTTCATGTTCATGACTGAATGGTAAATGAAAAAAAGGCTTATGATCCAGGAAAACTTCCTGATGTGAGATGGAGAATAAAGGGATTTTTTCTTCGTTTGGAATCAAATACCACACTTATGAGGATAGTGGAGAGCCTTTAGCATGATACAGAAAAGTCTGAGCCGGAGAATTGCGTGCACACTACTGAGTGGACGCCATGAGATGGTGCCTGGAAAACATTAGAATTAGAGCCTATTCTTTCCATTGTATCCCATTCAACATCTCTGGAGCACATGGAAATTAAGGTTAACTCTTCTTGTGAAGTTCTCTTTGGTATGTTCACTGCAACTATTTTCTGATTAATGGAAACCCATTTGTATGCATATTAACATCTGTCTGTGGTACCAATGAGATAAACTGTGCAGCATAGTTGAGTAAACAAAACCTATTAAGACATGGGTATCTGCACAAGGTTGGAAATAGGCCTTATTTTTGGATTCTAAAAAAAAGGAGCATTCATTCTTTTTTCCCCACATTTACATGTACCTTAATATACACATATCAATAATTTCACTTCTACTTACCATGGATGTAAAGTAGCTGCAGTCTCTATTTAGTGGCTTTTAAAGCTGATATCTTAAATTCTGATTTCACTACACTTGAAGGTTTGTAGCTTAAAGAGAATTTTCAGCTCAAGCAAAATTTGCCTGTCATATACTTCATGTCTTCCTTTTTTAAATGGGTCAAAAATTAATGATCAGATGTATTTCCTGGGAGACCCAGAGATACCATTCACTATTCAAAAACACAGCTGAGAAGCTGCTCCAAAATGGCTGCATAAACATTCCTTCAAGAATTGGATTATAAGTAATGTATTTTCAGCTGTCACATCTTCTTTCAAGAATTCCCTGGAAAATGGTCAGCAGGACATGTTGTATCCTAGGCACACTCTGGTAAAAACTAGTATTTCAAGTTCATTCCTAAGCAACTTGATTCAGATGAACTGTTTATGTATTATTATTAATATTATCTGACTGTGTTTATTACTTGGGCTTTTTTCCCTTGTGCAGCCAAAATAGTTTCGGAGCAGTAAGCAATGCTGAAGCACAAAGACGACCGGGGTTTAAAAGTACAGGTGATGGAGGGACTCATGCAGAAAATTCTCTAGCAACTGTAGACCTAAGGAGCTTCAAGGACAACTTGATGAAGATCATTCAAGCAAACAAAGAAAGATGGAAAGAATTAGCAGCAGAAGGTATGATACGTTAAGGTGGAATATTTTTATAGGTTACTCCCTAAGATCTCACCTACTTCCATTTTTTAATTTCTATCAACCTGTAAAAAATGTAAAGTTGTCTTGTATTAATATATTTTAAGTCTTAATGTTTGTTTAGATGCTCCTGTTTTGCTCTCCCAGGAGGTCTAAAGAGGTGTAGGTGGTTAGGGGATGAGAGTCAATCTTATAGCCTATGCAATAAGGCTCTGTGCTCCACAGCTTATCTTCAGAGGTCTGGTTTAGAAATGTGCATTCTTGCACATTTCATTGTAACTTATGCTGACATCTGCTTTAAATGCCAAAATCAACAATTCAAAGTAGTGTGTGCTGCCACATTTCTTCAGAAACGTAAAAGTTGTACTTTTGCTATTAGAAATGCTATTTGTTCCCCACTGTATGGAACAAAATTGAGTACTGCAGGCTTCTTGGGACTATGCTGTAGGCAATTATTTAAATGACCCAGTGGATCTAAAGATTTGGGCAATCACTGCATGCATTAGGCCCAAGCAAGTCACAAGTAACTCTTCATTTGCCAGTAGATAGTTAATAAAGCCAAACCTGCATGGAGCATCTGATTTCATAAGCCATACCTGAAAATTGTCTCGAGTTACTGGAGTGAAGTATTTTGTGATAACTGTGGTAAAGGATTTATAGCTTCAATCCAGGTTAAGTGAATGCCATTCAGAAATATTTTGTCCACAGTCTGTGTTATTTCCTAGTGAGTACCTGGACTATTTCAGCATAGCATTTCACTGCTGAGACTGGTCTTGCTGTATGTGACCTGATACCGACAGCTGGGAATGATATCCTAGAACCCAGTGCCAGCCTTGCTTTTCATCCCATCATCCAAATCAACATCTTTTTTCTCAAAGAGGTGTCAGACAAGACAGAAAAACTGTGCTGAACAGTGATAAAATCTAATTTAGTGCTAAATTGCAAATGAATATTCTCATTAGGTGGCTATTAAGAATAAGCTTCCATACATCTTTTGTGACAAAGGCTTGAAAGAATCAGGTGGAAGGGGCAGCTTAGGAGAAGATTCCGTTAATATTGTCCCTGCTTCATGAGAAGCTTTAGATAACCAATTGCTTCCTTTGGTGTTGCCTAACTAATACTGGCTGGTCAAAAGGACAAAACTGCTAATTTGCAGTGGTCAGTAATAACAGAAGACCATCAGAGTGCCCAAGGCCACTTAGCTACAGCCTGCAGAAATCAAGCAGCCCCGAGCTAGTGACCTGAAAGGTCCTTCAATATGGGATAATGGAGAACTTATCTGGAAGTTTGCATTTCCAGTTACATAGAACTAACCAGTTTGATTCTGGTACATTGACTTTTCAGTACATTGTTTTGGAGGGGTACAGTGCTATCAAAGGGTACTCTTTCCTCTTCATTCCTAGTGCTTTGTTGTCCTTTATAAATTACTGATATACTTAGCCCAGTTTTTTACCAGGGTTGTTGACAGGCATTGAAAACACAAAGCTACTTCAGCAAGAGATTTAAAAATTATTTTGGGTAATATTGCAGTCAATGTTAATGTGAGGCCCAGCAAAAGACAGAAAACTCTGGACATGCTTTGTACTTTGACAGAGATGTTAACGTTCAAGATTCCATGGACTTTGTTGAGATTGTGGTTGTCCTAACTTCTTTTCTTCCTTACACTTGATTAATGAAGTATATCTCAATACTTCCTGAACAGAATTATGGAATTGCAGTAAAACATACATTAGGGAAGCTAATGGGTAAGTGAGAATAGNAATGCAAACACTTTTGAGTACATATTTATATTTTCTTAGTAAACAGATACTAAGGCTTTTTTTAATCAACAGCTTTGGGGTGGGTTATATAGGTTTGTGGAAGTTATATTTTCCATGCATTTGGAATGGAATGTCTGGGTCCATAGTAGGGTCTGTATGTGGGCCCTAAGGACTGCTGCAGAAGAGTTTTTGGCTAAGTAACAGTAGCCTTATACAGAGCACTATCTGAGGTAGCACGTAAGTTCCTTGTCACTTAATGAGAGAGAGAGTCTTCTTCAACTGCTCCAGTATATCTGATCTGAAGCTGTACCCTGCAAAAGCTGAAAATCCTTAATCAGACTGTGCAAAATGAACATCTAGTAAAGAATAAAAAATATTTCAATACATTCCCCTTCCACTTGAAATTCTTTTCAGATCAGTCAACCTTGACTAAGCTTGTAAGTGATTAACCTGAACCCTTGAACTTCAGATGATTAATCCCGTCCTATCTGGATCTCATGTTACCGTCTCTGACTCCATGCTTGATGAAAAATCTTTAGGCTGCTTTGGGCATATGTATGAAGTTGTGTTTTATTCATATGTTAGTAGGAGCATATACTGAGAGAAGAGGCATCAGAGATAAATCGCTGCCAGGTGAAAAAAGCGCTATCATTGTTCCTAGCTAGATAATTTATGACAAGTCACAAATTGCTGAATGCACTGAGGAGGTCACATGTAGGAGCTCCGTGTTGTGGTAGTAAACAGGCTGGCTGTTAGTGTAGCTCTTCAAACACACTTCCTGAGCTCACAATGACAAACAGAGCTTGTGCTGTTAGAGGAACCATCTGCATTCTTGTCAGTGGGCTCTGCAAACACCAGATATTGTTCCCAGTTTAGTTCACAGGCTCAGGAGAAGTTGTCTATAAAATGTAGTACTACAGATGCACAAGAAATACAGAAAGGAAACTATCAACATGCCATATAATTTCCTGAGGATGACCTGAACTCATGCCAGCTTCTCACCTTTTCAGGATAAGGTTACTTCAGTAGCACTGGTTGGGAGGCAGCTCAGCTGGAGCAAGGATCTGTTAGCAAGGGCTGGGGAAGATGGTCTGACTCCTGTTCCAGACAGTCCAGAGGACAAGACTAATCCTCACTGACAGTGCTGTTGACAGGGAAGCTTTCCTGGAGGTGCTGGTGCTACCTCTCCCTGAAAAGGTAGTTGCTGTTGAGACTTGATTCAGAGCAAGCAGCTTGGGCAAGGAACAGTGTGCTTTGTTTTTGGAAAGGCCTGTGTTAGAAAGGAAAGTGTTTCTCTACCTAGGCAGCTGTTTGAAAGCTTCCTTAACAGAAGGCTCTGTAAATAGGATGGCTCCACTTTGCTATAAAGGCCATGTCTTGTATAATTGATGCAGGGGAGCTCAGTGCTCTATAGCCTAAGGGTCTTCAACCTTTCACCACTGGAGAATTAGAGGAATGTTTCTCAGGCTTTTCAGGGAATGCTGTTAACAGGGAATTACCATAATGATCAAACATCTGGGATTCTAATTTGAAAGACTTGATGTTTAATTAATATTCCAAGCCCCAATCACCAGATAATCTGTCTTTGTTCAACTCAACACAGTGATAAAGATACTATTTCATCCTGAGCTTTTTTTCAACACATATTGTTGATGGCTGCAGCTCGTTACAATTATTGTAGGTGTAGCAAATGGACAGTAAATGTGCTCAGATGTACCTGAGAGGTTCTTTCGTTAGAGAAGATGTGTTCTAAGTGGATTTTATGGTCTGAAAGTTATTGACCTATTGAGAAAGCTGTAAGAAACACAAAACTTGTGGGGAAATATTTAACTATCGTGTAAGATCCTTCATGGTGCACTTCATAGAGAATTATTTTAACACAGTTATTTAATATTTTAAAAATACAATGTTTATTCCATTATTCATACTTAGATTGTTCTGTAAAAATGTTCTAAAGTTTTACTAATGAAGTTGATCAGTGCTTGGCAAGCTCAGGTACTCTTAACAGAATGTACGGGTATGGACTAGTAATCATGGTATTGATTTACATGCTTTAATCTCTTCAGTAGATATCGTTGTAAATAAAGTTACAAGAATAAAAAAGAATCATTATTTTCTGTTTATAGTGAACAGAAATAGGCACAGGCAGCTCAGGGCACTCACCTGAGGTCATAGAACAACACAAGGGAATGCAGAACAACACACCAAAGCTCCAGCTGCCAATCAAATGGGCCCATCTTCAGGATAATGCAACAGCATTAATGAAGACTTATTGTCTTCATTTTATGCTTGTGTAACTCTTCTAAAGAGTTAAGTGTTACAGGACCTAACCCAAGTTTGCATTATTTGTATGGAAAGACATCAGTGACAAATGTTGTCCTCAACACCTTTGGCAGTTCACTGCGTTGCATGGCTCGGAAGCGTATGCCTGGGATGACCTCATCAAGGTGGGATAAAAAATACGTGAGGCTGAACGAGTCTTTCACACTGGTCTCTGCTTAATTTTGATAGTAAAAATGTGACAAAGTAGCAGCTATTGCATCTTTGGAGTAGAGATCAACTTTTTTTTCCCCCCGGGGCAGCAATTTTGAATAACAAATGTCTCTTCTGAAAGACCTCTGCATGGTACCTGCAGGCCCCCCTCAGGCACTTTCAGTTCTGCATACTTCCAGTCACAATAACCACAGGGTTCAGTTCCATTTTGTCTGAAAGATTTTTTCTGCAGACTCACTAACAAGAAGAGAGTAGCAGCTGCTGAAATGTGAAAATCTGAGAGTGATGATCTGATAGCATGTTAATGTGACTTAGCAGCCGCTAGGAAGGGCGGGCAGTGGGAGGATGTGTGTGACAGTCCCAGAAACTGACTGACAGTTTGGCATATGAAGTCTACCCTAATGGACAGTTTTAATCTGTTGGAAAAAAATCAATTCAGGAGGCTAAAGGAGTCCCATCATGTATCAGTGACAGTGATTTTAATTGCAGTGCTAAAATGCTTAGGTCATAAGCAGTTTTTGAGCTAATTCGGAAACATGTTAAGTGGGAAAAGGAGAACTTTTCAGCATAGCCTAAGTAACTGCAAGGAGTGGGTTGAGCTAAGTGTGGGAAGAAATGTTTGGTATTGCCAATACCTGGTAAATCACAGACTAAGGAATGATAACTGACCTAATAATGGAACCTGTTTTATATCTCCCTGGAGTACACATCAGGGAGCTGGCCCATCTCTGTACATGGCAGTCTACATCACTTAAAGCACTTTTTCCTTCTAGGAGGCTCAGAGAAGCAGATCCCTTCCATTCCCTGTCCCAAAAGCTCCGGCATTCAAGCCCCTGTGCTTACAGCTAAACAGTGAAAGAGAAGTAAAAGGCAGAGGTAGCAACCCTAGGAAACCATAAACTCAGAAATTATTTTTAACCAAATCCTTTAGTGAAAAGTTTTGATTTAATTAGCTAATTTAGTCTTTGCTTCTTTCTCTATATGACATAATGCGATAACATTAAATGCCACTGAATTACATGGTTTGCAGTGGTTTTATATACTCCTATAACTGTGATGAAATTTGTGTGAGGAGTTGAAAATGGAAGGAATCAGTACCTAAATAACTCTGCTGCAATATTTTCAAAGATTTGAAAATGGCAGACTGACTGGGGAGAATCATGATTGTTTGGGAACTTTGGGGCATGTCTTTAAATTTAGTTGGTAGTTCCAGAGGCATTAGGGTCAGTCCTCTCCTGCAAAGTTTTGATGCTTTGTCCTGGTCTTTTCATTTTTTCTTTAAAATGGTTGCTTCTAGAAAGGTGCATTTCCTTCCCATGTTGTGTTGTTTTCATTCTTTTGTCACTGCTTCCTGGAAATTTTGTTTTACACTAAAAAAAAAAAAAAGCAGACAAACCTAGAAATCAAAGTGAGAGACTTAATACTAAGAAAACAGAGAGGGGTCTTAATGACAGTTGTGGCATCATCATAGAGGATTCTGTACTTCAAGCTTCTCAGTCTCAGTCACTCCTACCAGCCACTCCAGGTGGGAGTCCTGCAGTCTCACACCAGTTTAGATGCAAAAGGCACAACTTTTAACTGGTATGTTACCAAGTGCATCTTGGTGCAGAGATACTCCATTTCAGAGCGCCATCCATCAGTTAGTCCCGAGTCAGAGTTTGGATCTGGTTTAGGTATCCTTAAACAGACAAATTTGAGATCACCTCAAGGGCAGTCATAAAAATTAGACCATCATGACATAAGTCAAGAACAAACCATCAGAGTTGTTATGACTAAGCTCTTAACTTTCATTTGCCAGTTTAAGTTTGCTACAGAGTGAATGAGAACAATTTTAAGTTTGGATATTCAGCTTTATGAACTCAAAAATAATAGTGGGTTTTGCATGTATGAATATTCAGAGCTTTCTAATATGAGAACAAAGTGGTCAGCCATCCAGTTGCACCGAGACACACCTGAATTCTGACTAGAATAGTCCTAAAACAACATTCAGTGAGAAAAATACTCTCTTCTTATTAGCCTTTTTAGTTAAAAAATCTCACCAGTGTGAGCTGCATTAATATTACAGTTTTATGTGTGCTTATAATTCAGCTTTACTTTTTTTAACTTACGGATGCATCTGAACAGCATCTGAAATATTTCATCTTTGAATTTCCTTGGGGTTTTTTATGAAGCTAAGGAAAAATGCTGTAGCTCTGCCATTTGGAGAAGAATGTGGCATGTAAATCATTTGCTTAGGAAAAAAGCCTTATGTAGGTAGGTTGTATCATGAGTGACAGACGCTTTAAATAACATCTCTAGATTGAACATAACTTGCATTAGGTTCCATATACATATTTCTCAATGGCTTTAGCCCAACCTCTTCTTTGTAAGAGTTACATTGAAGTCTGTAGAAAACGACTACCTGTCCAAGTTTCAGAAGATTTGGAATCCAAACCAAGCAGGACTCTAAAGTTTGGGGAAAATGGTTTAACAGTTTAGAAATTGGTCAAATTTTAAAGTTTTTGATCTTTAAAAGAAGTATACTAGAATGTATAAATGACAAAAGAAGGAAATTTTTTAACTATTCCATGCTTCTGCACATCAGTTCAAGTTTGAAGGCATTCCCTTCCATCCCATTTCACAGACGAAATTGTACTTAAGGGGGAACTTTTCTCTGAATTTAGAAAAGTGAGGTGGTGCCAAATGCTGACAGCAATAAAAATGTGCTTACAGTCTGGGTTATCTTTCAGTTGTCATGTGCAATCATTTGTGGCCTGGATTTGGACTGGTCACTCACAGTCAGTGTTTCTGGGAGCTGCCAGTTGAACTCAATAAGTATCTCAATACTTGCTTTCCTTCCTTAATAATTTCTAACATCCAAATCAGAAATTTTATGCAATATCACACAGCTGGTTTATGCCTGTGTTATTCAAACTGCAGTGCTTTCACTTTTTAAATTGACAGTATTTGGTATCTTCTATACTAGTGTACAGAATCTAAAATTTAAATTTATGAAATACAGATTATAATAGCAAGACAAATAGGCCCTCCATGAAGATGGTACATTTACCTTTTGTTGGACTCTTCACTTGCCATCACAAGTTTTCCATTCTCTGTTTCTTTTTCATCTAGTTATTCCTGGTACCACCTCTCTGTGCTGTTCTGTTCTTCTTTTAGTCTGGGCCATTTCATTTGTACTGTTCACCAAGTCTCTGAGACATAACAAGGAGTAGAGCCTTCCACAAGCATTGCTTTTCCTGTTGCTGCTGTCCCCTGAAGCACAGTTTCCCCCGTATCTGTTCCTTCCCATTCAGTATGTGCTATTAGCCACAATGGCAGCAGTACAGGATAGCGCATGCATAACCCCCTATAGCTTGTTCCAGCTTGTAGGAGCTGATGGTTTGGACGTTCCCAGGCTGACAGGCCGATTTCCTTCAGGCCTTCCCCTCAGTTCTGATGCCTGCCCCATCCCCAGCAAGGTTCCCCTCCATGCCCTCCCTCTCTTGCAGAACTGATGAGCTCTGCTGTTCCTAGTCCTGTAGTGGTAAACACCACTGCAGAGGGACACACCTGCAGCAAGGGGTCCTGCTGCTCCCATCCTCCGGGTTACTGTTGTCAGATGATGCTCCTTACTCTGAATTATGGCCAAAAGAGAGGTACATATTAGACATCAAACCAGAAAGAGGACTTCTATGGTTCAGCTGCAGTTGTGCAATCAGGAGCAGTATCTGACCCATATCAAACACAGTGGGCATGCCCTTGTGCAGAAAGTGATGTCCACAGTGTTCCTGTGCGCAGCTCTATCTGTCACTACTCTGAAATCAAAAAATTGTGGCATATCCTTCTTATCTAATTCACCTATTTTGTTCCCTCTTTGTAGAAGAACTTGTGAAAAATGTTGGTGAACAGGAAAAAGACCAAAGCAGAAATTCCACAGATGCACAGTTACAGGAAGAGGCAACAAGGATACAAAATGAGAGTAGTCAGGGAAGTGATGGTACAACCTGTGCTCCCAGATCCATCGTCCTACAAGTAGTCTCTTTCGACACTCCCCTGAGTGATGAATCCAGCTCAGAAAAGTGCACTAACCCTGATCCGAACCAGAAAGATCTCATCGATGCCCAGCAAGAGACACAGAATACAGACCCACTGAATGGTAATGCTTCATCACAGAGCACCAGCCAGTCTCATGGAGCTGTCCAGGGTGAAGCTGCAGCAGTGTCTGGTATCTCCCTGCCAAACATCAACAGTAATGTACAATATTGAAATAAGGTGTTGTACAAACCACCAGCATTGGACAGCTTCTTCAGACATGTGTAAAAGTGGTAGTGCCCTGAAACCACCAAACAGAAGCATATAAAGAAATATCAACTTCTTAATGTCACCTATTTGAGATCTACTAGAAAATTCTTTAGAGAATATATTTTAGTTGAGCTTGAAGAATGATTTTAGAATAATTTAAAGATATATATATAAACTAAATAGCCATTTGTTACTGGAGAACAAGGTAAACTTTCAAATCAGAACTATCTAACATTTTCTTTTTGAGTAAGTAATCATGCTATTAATATTTATTCCCCTTCGTTTGGGCACCTAATATGATTGTAATTTTGTAAACCATATCCTTTGTACCAAACACAGTGTGAATCTAAGAGTCAAGCTGAAGTAGATGGAATTTGCCAAAAGTAGTAGTCATGGGACTGTGTAATTTTCTTAATCAGGAAGATCAGTCTCTTGACTGTAGCTGCAAGACAAGTGGAGCAGCCAGAAAATCACTAAAATGTCAGAAGATGTTTTTAGAGTGCAAGTATTTTATTACAAGATGACCATGTCTAGTGTCTGGTGATTACAACACAGTATCAAGGGCAACCTGGCCAAGCAATGAGAACTAGATGTTATCAAAGGAAGAGAAAGACACCATGCATCTGAGTTTTATTTTCTGAGTTTGCTTATAGTTAGAATAAGCTTTGAGGCATTAGGGTAATAAGAATAATCAAGGCATATAATGACACTTCTTTTCCTCACTTTTACTTAAAATTTAATGCTTTAATGACAGTAAGCCTTGCAATATTGTGCCAGAAATATGGCATTGTCTGAGCAGCAACACTGAAATGCTTTTAATGCTTAGACATGAGTATATGACTTGGCATATTTCTCAAAAAGGCTTTTTATGGAGAACTCCCACTTACTCTAGATTTCCGCATTCCATGGCTTCATGCTTTTATTGTTGACAGGTTTTTTCCATCAAAAATAACAGATGGTTAATTAAGGGCCCTAAATCAAAATATTTACACTAAAATTATTTTCACAGCATTTGAAGTTGTCTAATAACTGACATTTTATCTTTTGACATGTATTTTTTACACCAGGTTTGTATTAAAGCTCAACTTAAAGTGCCTTAGAGAAGTTTCCCATCTCCTGGATGAGGAATGCAGTAGGAAAGGTTGCATCTTTTATCTTTCAGCTCTGCAGAAGGCAGTTATGGTGTACCTGTACTTGTGGGTCTTTAGATGGCTGATCAACAAAAATGATGTTTGAGAGATCAGATACAACTTAGCATGCAGTTAGTTCACTCTGTTGCCTTGTCAACCTTTACATTCCACCTTTCCAATGAGAACAGAGATTTCTTATCTTAGATAATGCTGATTTCTTTTGTCTTCTAAGGCAGGAAATTTTCTAAAGAATGCATTGTGCTTTAAAATTTCAAACTGCAATATTTATGAAATTGGTAAGAAGCTATTAAGTTTTTAATAGCGTGTTTGCACCTCTGTTGATGTCCAGTGGGTCCTGACAGGACTCTTTTAACCAAGGTCAGGCATTTTCAATGGAATGCTGCTTCAAGCAAGCAGAAGGCAGCAAACACGTGGCCTTACATTTTTTCCGTTTCACAAATTAGACTTACCTGAGTATTCTAAGAGACACCATACATCTATCAGGACATTATTAGCACTCTCTATGCTAGACTTCTCTACTTCTGTCTTTCTGTACTGAGGATGAGGGAGTAGAAGGCTAAGGTGATGTCCAGAGCGCTTGCTGACTCCTGGGGTGGAGAAGTGAGCATATGTGGGTGCTAGGGCTGGGAGGGTGAGATGATAAGGAAGAAGAAAAGCAACATGGTTATCCAGGTTGAAATTTCATACGTTGGCTGTCATTGTTCTGTCTTTTATAAAAAGCAGAAAATCCAGTTAAGTCTTCTGTGAGTGAGTGATCCAATTATAACTGAGTCAGGGAACACAGGGAGATGATGGGTGCACATGCTTGGGAACTGTCAATGAAAGTCTGGATGTGCTATGATGAGGGGGTTCCTAATTTAAAAAAATTAAAAAGAAGCTGTTTTCTGCTCCTTGTAGCACATCTCTTTCTAGGTGTAGCTCTTGTAGACCATCACGTTTTAGTGACAGGAGTAGCTCTGCCCCGGATTGTGGTTGGTGCAAAGGGAGGACCTGAGAGTCGCTGCTACAAGCACTGCAGTTGAGACTGAATATTGTTTTTCTCCACAATACCGTTTTTCCCTTCCATCATCTCACTTCCATTTAATTGAATGGTACAAAACTAAATGAAACAATTACAAGGTGATTTTTTAAAGTGGTGATTTTCCTTTTCTCCTGAGTGATTTATTAATTAGAACATTAATTTTAAAAACTGCTTATGTTTAATTAAATGACTCCACATTTCAATGATTTATAAATGCTAATTGGCAAACTTTTAACTTCTCACTTATAATGATAGCCACATTAATCCTTAATATCAAAATGCAAGGGAGATAATAAATCTGGGATAAAACAGATTGTCAGTAGCTTCACTCTGTATGACAGGAGAGGACTGCCCAGTCCCACTGAGTGTGCAGCACATTCAACGCGACCAGCAGTCAGTCAGTGAGAGCCTCTGGAGAACAACCAAGTTAGGCAGCGGTGGGCAGGTGCACACCACCACCATGCCAGTTTGGTTTATGGTGGTGCAGGTGGCATCAGGGCATCGTCCGTGCCACACAAACGCTCGGTGACCGCATGGTGCTGCGGTGGCCCTGTGGAGCTCAGCGACTGTGGAAACCCCTGTATCCGAGCAGGGCGGGAGCAGATTGCTGTGCTGCCTGCTCCCTTACTGCTCCTGGGGTAAACCAGATCCTGGCACTAAGGGAAGGCACCCATGCTCATGCATGGGATAAGGATGGAAGGAAGGTTAGATTAAAAAAGCAAACAACGTATTTATAAAAAAGATAGGGTTTAGAAGATAACAGCCATTAGCAACCACATTTTTTATCACATAAAAACCCTGATGCATGAACAAGAAGAAAGCTATATATGTCTTAGAAATTAATGTTTAGTTTTTTGAAATTTATATCACAATATAAGAAAGATATTAAGCTATTAGAGACTATCCAGAGGAGGCCACAAGACAGTGAAGGATCTGGAGTGGAAGCCATGTGAGGAGCAGTTGAGGTCATTTGGTCTGTTCCGCCTGGAGAAGAGGAGACTGAGGGGAGACCTCAGTGCAGTTACAACTCCTTTGTGAGGGGAAGAGCAGGGGCAGGCACTGATCTCTGCTCTGTGGTGACAGTGACAGGACCCAAGGGAATGGGCTGAAGTTGCGTCAGGGGAGGTTTAGGTCGGATATATGAAAAAGTTCATCACCCAGAGGGTGGTGGGGCACTGGAACACACTACCCAAGGCAGTGGTCACAGCACCAAGCCTGACAGAGCTCATGAAGCATTTGGATAAGGCTTTCAGGCACATGATGAGATTCCTGGGGATGGTGCAGGGCAGGATTAGGAGCTAGATTCGATGATCCTTGTGGGGCCCTTTTAACTCAGCATATTCTGTGATTCTGTGAATTGTTTTGTTTTAAGCCTTCCACAAACTCAAGTGTCAAGTATAAAATTTAAATATTTAGATAAATAACTTTTACTTTCATACTTTTCCCCACCTTTTTTTTTTAAATGGATAATAATGCTAATAAAGTTTTGCTAAATCCCTCCAAAAAGACCCACAGGCTAAAGATCTGTAGACATTCTTGTTCTAATTAATGTTATTCCAACTTTGAGACTTTCAAAGCCTTGAAGTATTGGTTGTCTGTATTCCACCTACATTAAATTTATGTAAGATAAGGGATGGTGTAGGATGCTGCTTGGGGGAACATAGCCCATCTGCTTGTGGCTGCATTACAGAGTGGGCAGCACACACTCTGCCACCATTCAAGGCAGTGAAACAAGGGTGAAAGCCGTAGCAATTCTTTCTTGCTTACAGTGAACCCCTGGTGGATTCATAGGTATTAATTTTCTTCTTTCCTCATGCTTGTTCTATTGAGTTTTCTTTCCTCTCTTCCTATGCTCTTTTCTAAACCGCCAGCCTCTTCTTCAACTCACCATCATCTTTCAATTTTCCTTCCAGATCACACATCATCTGCTTTCCCTTTCAGCTACTTTAACTTTCCTTTTCTGACTTTTAAAAATATTCCCCTCTCTATTTTTATAATGTTTGTGCTTCTCCCAGGTCATCTTTTCCATCTTTGAGACTTCTATGCTTTTCCTTTTTGACATTTTCAGTTCAGCGTTCTTACTGGTGGGATCCCTTGATCAGCTGGATAAAACTGAGAAGTTACTATATGTAGTTAGTAAATAACACTGTGAGTTTGCTTCATTGTACCCTTGTACCCCATCTCAGTGTGTAATTTCCTCAGCTGTACTCATTCAAAGCAACTGAAGGAAGAGTTTAAGCAACAGTTTAATTCTATGATTGTCGTTTTGAGATTCATGTTGTATCACTTTGAAAACTGCTTGTGTTACTCGGTGTCATTGCTCCCATCTGATTGAATTAATTGAATTCTTAGAACTTGACAGTGGCATCTTTCATTATCTGGGAGAACCTGACTCTGATTTGAAAGCCTACGGTAAAGAGGATTTAAACAGCCCTTCTCTGCAGAGGGTAAATTTTGACTTTCAATAAGATGGAAGAAAAAATGAACCAAAACCAAACCCACTTTATCGACACTCATGTAAAAATCTTCATAGTTTTGTTTCATGCTGTGATCTATTGCTTTCATTCTATCTTTTGCCTTGTGAACAAACCATAATGACTATTTAATTCAAACTGAAGCTTATTCTGATGAGAAAGAGATTAAAGAAAGCAGTGACTGAAACCTCATTTTAACCTTACAATGTCTTGAGGAATTCTGTCTGTCTATGGCTGTGCAGATTCACTTGGTAACTTCCTCATTCAGGTTCCCAATCACATTTGTTTATCTTCCAGGTGAGCCTAAACACTGTAAGACATCAGAAGATATTGTAAAAGCCACGGAGCAGACAGAAGCACTGGTACAGAACTAGATTTGCTATTTCTTAAAAGCTTCTGACATTTAAGGCAGGACAGGTAATTTGGTAATTTCTTTCTTTTAATGGGAAGCATTTTATACCATAAAGGCTCGCTTAGTGCTATTCTTAACCTCTTTGTTCTATCCCAGTTGTGCTTATATTAGAAAATTTTGAAATGGGGACACGGTATACCCCACTTTCAATGTCACCTTAAAAAATTCATTATAAAGAAGGGAAAAACAGTACTTTAAAATCTCTGAATCCTTAGTGTCAGACTAAATGATCATGCGATAAATCATCCTCAATTCAAGTATATGAAATATTGAAAGGAGTAGTATCAGAAAGCTCTTGTTTATGAATTTTCATTTGACTTCTGTTGCAGGAGAAAAGAAGTCTAGCTGTTCCTACCTCATGATCTCAGAGGCTGTTATTTGTCAACTTGTTCTTGGATCATCCTATTTCTATGGAGAGTGATTGAACAAAATATTCAAAAATGTAAAATGTAAAACCCTGAGCTGGTAACTCAAGGCACTTAAAAACTTGCAAGATTTCAGTTGTTTTTGTGTTGCTATTTCTTCTATTCTGCTTTCTTAAACTAGCCAAAATTATTTTTTCAGCCAAAGTTGGACCTTGTTTTGTTGCATCACTGGTACCAGACATTTGCAGTTAAAAACAAGACGTGAAAACATGTTTGTCATCTGCCTGGGATTGCTGTTACATGTCACTGCTGCTGGCGTCCAATGAAAATGGAAAATCGAAATGTGTTTCTAGATACTTGTTCATGCCATCATTCTGCATGCACCATAAAAGTCCTACTTGTTAGCTTCCTTAAAATATCTGGAAATAAATGTTTGTAGACTGTACAGGGAAGTTGTAGAGTTACACTGACCAGCCTGTGCGAGTGAAGATTCTTCCCCACTGCCATGTGGACAGAACTGGTGTTGAACAAATCAGTATTTGAAATATCTTTTTTAAATTAATTGAACAGCATCTAGTTAAAGATTAAAACATTCTGAATCCTATAGTATTTTGAAAGACATCAGCAATGGTGTCAGCCCTACCACAAAGCTGGTGCTTATTGCTTTGTAGAGTGGAAGAGACAGCAACAGAAATACATGAAAATTGCTTCACTTCAGCAAAATGTTGTGTCGCCTCAGAAACAGAATTGGAAGGTGACACCAAGGCCTTATGTCATGGTTTATCTCAAACAAAAAGGTGACAACATGCATCCTGCAAAATCTTGGCTGTAGTTTGTTTCTTTCTGAGGAGCAGCAAAAACAGAGCACACAGGCAGTTACCTCTGCAAGAAGCCTCAGAATGAGCCCTCCAGCCCAAACTGTGCCCACAAAGGAAACTTCATTTTCATCTCCTCTTCCCTCGAGCTGCACATGACCTCTCCTGGCTTATCTGGGTGTCCTACAAGGCTGCAGCCAACCTCATTTCCCTCTGCTGGAACCTGCCAGGAAACTTCTAGGCTCCCTTCAGGTTGTAGGCGCTCAGGCAGCTCAGGTTGCTGCACTCCCAGTTCTCCTTTTTGGACCCTGTGGTTATTACCTCACTGAACAAAAAGTCTTTCTGATCAGCCATGGTCCACTCTGAAGGGGACTTGTGGGGGCAGTGGCACTCCCTCTGTGCCAAGGGTGATTGAGATCTGTATGCTGTTCATCTGCTGCTTCAGGGATCCAACCAGAGCTCAGCAGGCATCAGGCTGCATCTCAACAAGGGCACACTTTGTCCAACCCAAGAAGGAACCATAAAGCAATCACCTTGGCTGAGGGACCCTTTACATGTCCATACCTGTTGACTGTCTCTTGTCTGACAGCGGTGCAGCAATCAGTTGAGCTGGGAACAGTGTAAGCTCTGAGCCCTGGGATAAGGGCATGCCAAAAGGTGGAATCCCGGTCATTGAATATGTAAGCCATATATGTGCTATGCATAAGTAGTATGCATAGTTTTAACTTAAGATATGTTTGTGCATATAGGATGTAAAAAATACATTTAAATTGTTTTGTGTATCTAGTCCAAGGCTTGTATTTAGCATGGACAAATTTCTGTACAGTGCAGTTAATGAATGAAATGTTAACAGATGAAATTGTATCATAGATGTTATAACGCAATCAATATTTTTTGCTAAGAGTTAAGAATTTATATATTCTCTGCTAGTGTTTGAGCAAATCATTAGTAGCCTGGACCACTCCATGCACCTTTGCATCCTTTTTGCGAATGTTGGACTCTATTTCTTCCTTTGTAATAAAATGTAAACCATCCTATGGCTTCTTATTGTCCTTATGACAAGAGAAGAAATTTAATGGTCATATCAGACTTTTTTAAATTGTAAGTTGCCATATGCTGTGGCAGTGGAAAATCTTTTTGATTAAGATCTGAGAAATTGGAAACTTAATTCAGATAAGTTCATCATCTATAGTTCCCACAAAATTTGAAAAGAACAAGAGACAACTACTATCTTTAGAAACTAAGCCAGTTAGATATTTGTTACTGACTGTTTTTCAACATTGCAATTTATGCTTCACTGAGACTCAAAGTCTGAAGCAATCAGAATTTAATCTTTATATGGTATTTTCAATTTCACACTTTTACCATAGTTGAACTTGAAGTTTTTTTCTGTGTCTCTATCCCATTGAGATTTATTACTCTGCAGAAGTTTTCACCTGGAAACACAAGCAGAAAATGCAACCGATTCTGCAGAGAACTTGAAGCACCCTGTGGGGCTCTCGGTGTCCTGTTGTCATAGCGAGCACCAAGATCTCCCACTGCAGAAGCTAAGGAGCTCCTGATATCACAGGAGGCACTTATTGCCTGCAGATCTCATTCATTAGTATAGAAGAGTGATTTTTCTATAAATAATCCTATTTGCTCATTTGTATTCAGTTTTTATCACTGTGGTAGACGTTACAAAATACAAGAAGAGTCCTTAGTTTTTCGTTAATGCCAGCAGATTCTCTTTCTTCCTTCCTTTATTCCTAGCAAGATTTTGCCTGGACATGACCCAAAGCTTGGTGTGTTGTTTGGATGAAGAGGCATTTTCTTTGATGGAGAAGACTGATAGAGCCAACACGTGTTAGTTAAGGCTTTGAGCTGGGTGAAATTTGGGTTCATATGGCAGAAAGGCTTCCTGAGGGAGCCTCTCCCTGAACAGTAATTTATCTCTGAAACCTGTAAGGCGGCGCTACCAAAACATTGCATGGGGCCCTAAGAAATGGTGTTTGTATCTGCATCTCTCCCACAGCATTCTGGGCGTGTACCCTGCATTGAGCACACTGAGGAGCTGTAGCTATAAATGAGCCCTCAAGAGTTTTATTTTGTACTTTTATCTTGAGATATATGACAGATATATTATGTAATATTGTTATGAGTTATGATCTAGCCAGTATTTTTTTTAATTTAATTTTCAAGAAGGCAATCTACAACTGTGTGTTTTTATTCTGCTGTATTTGTCCATATTTCCTATGATGATATTCCCAAATAAATTTGATTTGAGGGCAAGGCTTGTGAAGCTCCTGAGTGTTAGTTACAAATTTAATTTCCTGGAGCATTTTTGCTTATTTTTGCATATTTGTGTATGATTGTATTTGAGAAGTGGCAGTGCATATACGGTTGTTTCCAACCCTTCCACCCATTGGGGACTCCAGACTTTTTCCATTACTGTCCCAGTTTGCCATACAAACTCACTCACATCCTCATTGCACACCTGAAAACAATTTCTCTAAGCGAGTCTTGCCTTCTTAGCCTTTACAGCTAAAATAGCCCTCACATGGAGAAAAACATAACCAATAAAACATCTTTTACACAAAACAATTCTTGCTGTGGTTGAAATTGGAGGAGCCACTGGGACTGTACTTGTTAGCAACAATTCTTCAGGAAGGGCGTGACTTTGAGTGATACCTCCATGGCATGGTGTAAATTTTATAATCCAAGTTCAGTGTAACTGGGATTAAACAGGGCTCCTTCCTACTTGGATTGAAAATGAATGGAAAGAATCCTATAGGCCCAAACATGTATCAAAGCCTAACTAGGTACCTGATGAAAATAAACCAAGACAACTATTTTATGCCACATTCTTTGCAGTTCCTCTCTTCCAGGTGCTATATGATCTACATACACAAAGGACCTTCTTCTTGTATAGATGCCAGAAGTCAATCAACCCTCTATTGTGATGAAAATTATTTCAAATGAACAAATCAAGATCACTAGTGGTAAGTGTCTAAAATGTGTATTTTTAACAGACTATACAGTTATTATATGAGAAAGAGGAAAATGTAAGTATGACTAACATTCTTCAGCAGCAGCTTGGAGATTTCTGTGTACAGTAGTTTAACAGACAAAGGTTTGTCTAAAAGGGGAGGGCATCCCTTTTAAAGCATTTTTTAAAAAATTGCATCCTTGAAAAATGGTATGAAACAATGAGTGGAAATGGATTTAATACTATGAGTAAATTAATCCATCCTCTGTCAAACACTGTGCAAACATTTAGGCTACTTCCCTGGAATAATTTTATTTTCTTAGTCATTTAAGTATTTAATGGGTCTCCAGAGTCTCCTTTTCCATGTCCCAGGGCAAACATTCAGAAGTTTTAGCAAACTGTGAATGTCTAACTTTTCCCTCAGGAACAAAGAAGAAGTCATAACCACAGAGTTATAAATGAGAAAAAAAGCTCTTATAAAAAATGGGACTTTAACTGTTTTGGGCTGAACTTTGCTGCAAAATATTTCCTTTGTGCTTAGGCAAGTCCTTTGCTTATGGCCTTTGTGTGGAGAATTGTTGGGGAACTTTACATTAGCTGAGTTTGGGCAGATAATAAAATAAGCTATTCTGACAGATTACATAGTATATGAACTTTAAAGCTGTTGAGTTTTACACATTTGCAACATCCTGTAAAGGTCATTATTACAAACCTGAACTAACATAAAGCTGTAGCTAGATAAGGTGGTCAAAATCAAAATGGTAGGTACAATGTTGGCTTTAAGATGGAATAGTTAAGGTGAATAGATTCTTCACTTTTATTTGGACTGTGTTATAAAGCTCTCTCATCACCACATAGGTGCACCTACAAGCAACACTCCTGAATGTGCAAGAAGGACTGTGGGACTTGTATTATAATACCACGAATAAACATCAAGTTACATAAAAGTATTGGCTAATTATTTGTATAAAGCCTGATAGGATTATCTCAATCAAAAATCAATGAGCCAACAGGTCAAATCCACCTATGATGCATTTCCATGAAAGCAAAGAGAGATGGTGTAATTATACCAAAAATTAATTTGGTGATTGGAAAGTAATTTGTTGTCTCTTGCTTTGTATTCAGCTGGCTTACAGATTTCTTCTACTGCAGTGCAGGGTACTCTAAGGGTCTAATGGCTCTGTACAAAGCAGAGAGTTTAACTTTAGGCCATCTTGAATTCTTTTATTGAAATTGTGCTTCCTTTTCTTTGAGACTGCTCAACTTTGAGAGAGAACTGTATTTTTCTTACCAGTCAGAAATGAACATTTACCTTATTGTTTGGGGTTCATCAGTAGTTGACAACTGGAATTAATGGCAGCATATTTGTGTCAAACATTTAATATAATGCATTATACATCTTTATTTCAGCATTCCCACCTGGGGAAGACCCCTATTCTGCTAGGCACAAGGTGGTTTGGGGTAGGGCAGAACTGTGACTGCAGCCAGAATAGTTCTGGAGGAGATGTCTGTGGTTTCAAATAAATAGCAGCTACAGCACCGTAACTACAGAGTTGATATTTCCAGTAAATTAGAGAATAAAAATGTCATGAGCAATTTAAATATTATTTATAGTTGACCTTCATGTCTGTTTTTAATATTCAATCTGCTGAGTGTTTAAAAAAGCAATTAAAAGTTCCATATAATGTTAAAACCCTTGATAAATGTAATAAACAAATTACATATTCAAAAGAGAGGATCTATGTCCCATTAGGAGAGAAAAAGAAAGATGAGAGCAACATATGGCAGTATAATTAGAATGATTAGGGAAGCACATCAACAGAATTTATGCTGCAGGGAAAATGTAATAAGAAACCAACACACTTTCCTCACTGCCTTGAAAACTGCAAATATCGCTCTCTGAAAAGGAGAAGATGCAGAAAGGGTCCCTGGCATTTAAAGCTGTAACTTGTGTTCTCCTGTCATTATTAAAGATGCACACAGCCATCTGCAAAGCATTTATTTTTTGCAGAGTTCACATTGTCCCATTGCTTTGATTAATAAGGAGCAATATTACACCTCAGCTGCTTTTCAGAAAGATGCTATTTTGGAAACCTAATTAATACTCATTCCACAGTTAGCTTGAGGTGTTCGTTAGTGCCAGATACTGAGTTCTTATTTGTTTCTCATTATGAGGAGAGCATTGCTTCTCAATGCCAGCGTTTTTGTTTTGCATTTTGGAATAACCTTTCGACACTCCTACTTCCCACAGCCCTCCCTTCAGAAGAGCTAATAACACCTGTCATCATTATTTTCACATGCCTGTTAATGTCTGTTGAAGACATTGTGGGCTATTTACATAGATAGACTATCCTGATGCACAGCAAATATTCCTGCCATTTTCTGAACAGTTGGGCCGAAGAGAAAAGCAAAATTAGAAACTTGGCAATGCAATTAAAATCTCAGTTTACCACTAAGGGTCAGTATATACTAGGCAAATGAATTATTACAAAATTGAAAGAGTGTGTTTGGCCTAGCAGAAGTATAAAATAATTTTTCTGCCCTAAACCCCCCAGATTATTTAATAAACAAAATAGAAAATCTATAGCAGACTATAGACACTGAAGTTGTATAAAGTCCATGAGCCCACTTTGATGAAATTGGAGATTTAACAGCATCTTACCAAGCTGCCTGAGGTTTATTAGAGGGTGCACAAATACCTTGCTTGAGATTTGCTCCAAGTGCTGCTATCCTCACTGGAGGATAAAGGAGAGAATAGGGCAAAGCAGACGGCATTTAGCATTTGCTCAGTTGCCAAGTATAATGCTGTGCATGAAAAGGTTAAATGCAGTTGCACATGTCAGGAATCAACAGAACAACTGAGGCTCTTTCTGGAGCTCACTCTTGCACTGAGCTGCTATAGAAAAAATAATAAAAAGAATGAAAAAAGAACATCTGTGGGCCTGGGCACTAACTTGAATGCAATAGGAGAGGAAGAAAGGGGAGTTTGAGGGACAGCATGTTTTAAATATGCCCTTCCACTGTCCCCCCAGGGTTAGTGGACAGACAATGCCTTATTTACTGCAGGAATAGGGTCTGATAAAAAACCAAAAAACCAACTTGTTTAAGAGAAAAGAAATGAGGATGGGAGCCCTGCACTGAGCAGGACATTTTGCTGTACAGTGCCAGCTGTAAATGAAAAGCAGACCTGCAGCCTGCAGGAGCCCTGCTTGGGTCCCTCCTCAGCCACCACAGCCTATCCAGGCCAGCTCTGGAGAGAGCCAACCAATGCTTCACCTTCTGGAGTAAAAGAAATGCTTTTATTTTAAAGAGCAAAAACCACCAGCAGCCTGGTCCTCGATGTTAGAGGAAGTGCAGAAGAACTGGAAGTCCCTTCCTTACTGACTGCCTGGACCCTGGTCACCGTGGGAGGCCCTGGCCCAAGCACAGGCAACAGAGCCTCTGCTGCAGCCCCACCTCGGAGTCAGTGTTGGATGTGACACTTTTGGTTAAATAACACCAACAGTGCAAGAACTAATGGTGATTTTTCAGTTTACATTACTGGAGAGAAATAGTGATACTATGAGAAGACAGCGGGTAAGTCCTTGAAGACTTCAAAAGAATTTATAGCAATCTTAAAAAAAACCCCAAACAAAACCAAGCCATGAGATCCAGTAATTAAATTGATAGCAGGATAATAGAAGCTTTCCTGTACACTACGCATCATATTTCCCCAAAGGAAAGCATGTTGTTGGTCAAAACCTATGGTCTTTCTCAAGCAAAATTACTCTGACTTCAGTGAGAAGTATGCTTTAGAAAGGAGTTTTAAATCTTGACTCTTAATATCTGCTTAAGTATTATCTGATTTTGTACCTGGAGAATTAACAACATATACCATTCTGAAAGTCAAATACAGTTCAAACTAAATCTGGGTGGGGGGTTTTTTCCTATTATTTATAAAGTCTAATTATACTCAGGTCCAACAGTCAACCTGAATCAGCATGTTCAGTGATGAATTCTCCAAGCTCTTATCAGGTACTTTGTGTGCTGCCTTTGAAATGCTGAGATTCCAAAGTGTCCAATCCCTTGTCCTGGTATCAAGTGTTATAAATCATGTCCATGTTTTCATTTGCTCATACATCCTAGACAGTTCTCATCTGCAGCCTGTGGGTACTAATAACCAGCAAAAAGCCATTAATATCCAAAGTGCTTTATTAGCAAGCAACACGGAGAGATGGTGTGAGGTTAAACACCAATGACTGATTCACAGCTTGGGAGTACTGTGGCAATGAGCAATTTTGTGAAGAGCCTGGTGCTGTGCAAAAGCAAAGCCATGGCAAAGCCGGGACCAGAGCCCAGCTCTTCTCGCTGCCATTCCAGACCTAACTTGGGGCCATTCAAACAGTTTCTGAAGGGCCATTTCCTTCTTTTTGTTGTTTGTGACATAAAAAGCTCTCAGACCTGTAAGTCCTGTAGCAGCTTCTGTTTAATTGCAGAGTCCTTTAGTCCTTCTTGTACACCCTTGTTGAGCTGGAGTCACAAATCCTGTCTGCAGTGTTTCTACAGAAAATGGAACTAAAGAGAACAAATACAGAGCTACAGATGAAGAGAGAAAATGGCTCTCAAATATAAAGAAACACTTGTTGACAGACCCTGTTCTTAGCAGATCTTCGTGAAAAAACTCAGATTGAGAGTGAAATCACCATGCCAGACATAGACAAAAGGCTCTGTGTTTTCCTATATTTCATCTCTCATTTTTGTCTCTTTTTTTTTTTTTTTTGCTAGCTCAACCCTTTAAAGCAGTGGAAAGTTAAACTGAGGATATAACTTTTGTATCAAAGGCAAACAGTTAATATAAAATGACAGTGAATTAATTTAAAAATTTGCCATTGATAAAAAATTTAAATAATCTGTTAAGTGTGACTTTGAAGAAACATAGCTTACTTCTCCACCTTATTCCATGTTATGCCATAGAGTTTGCATGGTCTCAAAAAATGAAAAGGTTGGTATGAACCATGCTGACTTCAACCAAAACCCTGGGACTCAGACATAAGCTGAATTTGTGCAGTTTGCTGTGCTGTCACTCACTGGCTCCAACTGTGCCAAGCGCAGGGCAGGAAGGCTGTGCCCTGTCCTTGCTGTGGGTGACGAAGTGGGATGTGGCATTTCCCATGGCTCAGTGGTGCTGGGACCCTGCTCACAGGCCTTGCACACGCCTGTGCTCCTCAGACTCCCAAAATGACATGTTTTCTAATGTCTCCAGATAACAGTGGTCTCGTGTAGAGAGAAATCCCTTTGGCTGCTCTGACGAGGCAGCCTCAGACCAAAGGCAAGACAAGTATTTAAGTGTCACACATCCAGAGTACACAGGGAGGAGCGTCTTTGCATCCTTCTCTAGACAAAGAGTCACCTCTGCTGACTTTGTTACTTTTTTATAAATCTACGTCACTGCAATTAACTCTACCAGCAATGGTAAAAACTGCCCTTAACCAAAAGGATCATTTTATATGAACATTTCTCTGTATGCTTGACAAACCCTCTGTACAATAGCCAATCTTGCCTAAATTAATGTATTATTTATTTTGTACCTTTTAAATCATTTTTATTTACAACAAGTCTTAGAGTACAGCTCACACGCAGTAGTTAAGCTCTGGCAGTACTGACGTCAGGGAGCTAACACATTTGCAAATTATATTTCTAAGTCATAGAAAATAAAAGAAAACAAGACTTTAAAATAACTGTTTTATCTCTGGGGATAAGGGTCACAGGACACGTGTGCAGTGTCCGCAGAGCCCCTCCGGGAACCCTCTGGGAGCCCCGGCACCTCGCAGGGTGAGCGGGCAGGGCAGGACACGGCAGGGCCAAGGGGCAGCTCAGTGACTCTGGGACGGGGCTGGGGCAGCTCTGCGCTGGTTAATGGCCCCACTCCTCTTCCCTCTCACCAACTCCCTCCTCTTCTTCCGGAAACACCGAGTCACTCTGACTCTTCAGATGCTTAATCCCTGAAAATACAGAAATCATGGTTAAGCTAGTATTTAGCTTGCATTAGGCATTTTTTTGTGAAAGAAGAAACAGAAAACCAAATTAAGGGTGAGTTTAATGCCCATATTTACTCCCTTTTTCACAAACCTCTTAGTTCAAATCACACTATGCTGTATTTACAACAGAGATAATATCTTCCTTGAATATAGGTTCAGAACAGTATTTTCTTCTCTTTTTTCCTTGGTAACCCTTGATCAGGTTTGTGTTGAACACCATTGCAAAGCTGTCCTGAGGCAAAGAGAGCATTGCACCTGACAGAGAGGAGATTGCTGGCACCAAAACTGTGACAAAACTGGATAATTTCTTACATGGAGAATGTGTTCTTTTGACCTCCAAATACCATGGGGGGCTGGATGGAAAGGGTAAATACCTATCACAGGATATTTGGATGTTCAGGTCTGGGGAAAGTTATGAAGTACATACTTCTGGCTGTTTTCAGCCAACAAGTGAAGTAGACTCTATGAAAATGAATCAAATTAAAGTTATTTCCTGTCTCATGTTGAGTACAAGCAAGCAGACCTCAATGAATGGGCCTAATCCCATTTCCTCAGCTCCACCTTGCCATGATAGATTTCAAGCTGGAAAAGGAAGCAACATCAAAATAAAAGGATGACAGAGAGACCAGAGAGGAAGGGTTGTTATTATCAAAAAACCTAAAAAGCAAATGCACAAGATTAGTCTCTGGGTCCCCCAGTTTATGAAAAACAAAGTGGGAACATCAAAAATGCGTGATCTGAACAAAATATAAGCCTGAATTAGGCTATTTTGTGGTGCCATTACTGTCATTTACATAAAAATAGTTTTGATTTCATTAAAGATCATACACAGTTCTAGTTACCATTTCTAACTGTCAGAAAAAAGGCTTTGCTTTTGTATCTCTTCCTCTCTGTGATAAGGAGAAATGACACCCCAGCTGCTTTATATAGCCACTGCTAGATAATCAAACACCCCAATATACACCCTGCAAGTCATAGCACTTATAGGGGCACAGATTTAAAAAACGGATTAATTCTTGAGGGTTACAGGGCAAGATCCAGATTACTGCTAGTTGTAAGAAGAATTGATGATGGTGTACATCCAAGAGTTTTGGCATCAGTGTCACTTAATCTGGAAATTTCTACACTTTACTGTTTATATCCACACCACTCCAACACAGGACAGATTTTTTCCAAATATCACTTAAAAAAAATTCAGCATAAGTTATTCTGATTTCACAAAGTTACAAATAGCTGAAAACAGTATCTCACAATGGCTGTACAACAACCAGCTCCACTTCTAAGAGGAGCCCATCACTGTGCTGGGCTCTGGGCTCCTCTCTCTTTTCTTCCACACAAATGACAGCACATGGTCTCCTGGGAAACTGCTGTTCAGACACAAAACAAGCAAATACATTAATGGTCCCAAGCCACAGATCTTGTGAGTGTGCCCTGCAATAATCAAGCCATTTCCAGTTAAGGAACTGTGATACATGAAGGTGCTCAGCTACCACCAAGCTCTTAGCAGCACCTCTTTAGTAAGACAAACACTTTAAATATGTTTTCACCTAACTGTAGGTTAATGGACATTTGCGTCCAAATTATGTTGTGTTTTTAAGGTTGTCTCCTGTTGTTTCCTCTGCGCTTACAGAGCCATTTCTTGCACAATTCATAGTGCTTATCTAACAGCTGCTGTTCAGTACTTCAGACAGGAATTGCTAGGAGCCAGAGTGCATCATTTCTTAGGGAGTTTTTTCAAAGATGAGAAGGGGAAAGTTATGGGCAGAAAAGAAGGCACTTTATACATGGTATGATGAAACCATGGAATTGGTTTTTTTGTAGGAGTGAAGACTTTTGGTTATATGGTTTAATTGCAATATTAAATATGAAAATTGTAGGAAATAGAGAGAAATTACATCAATGAGCATTACCCATTGATTTTTGCATAGCAATTAGCCATCAATCTTATTTAATAATTTTTTCATAACTTCCATTCTGCAGCCAGCCTTCACCTCTGCCAGTCATTTTATGCTACAGTGTCACTTGCAAGTTTCCTTCTCTGACCAATAGGGGCACAAGACTTGATGTATATAAGCCTCAAAATGTTCTCACAGCTTCAGGTTGTCAGTGTGAACTGACCCTAGGTGTGGCACTATGAAATAAGATGCTCATCTGCACAAAGGAATAAATCAGTGTGAATTGACATAGAGGTAATGAAATTCCTGTCAGTAACATATGAACATGTATGACAGGAAATGCTGGTAACTGTCCTGAAAAGATACATTTCATGCACAAAGCTGCAGACTTTTACAGTGCAAAAAATTGCCTGGAGTAATAAAAATACTTAGTTAAATTACAGCACTCATACTCTTGGATTAAAAGCATATCTAGTGACAACATTGCAGTAGCCCACAGTGGCTGCCAGGGGTGGTCAGAAGGAGCTGGAGCTGGGCATGCCCAGGTGCACACTGGCACATTCAGCCACAGCTCAAGAGAAGAGGCTGGTACAGTGGCTCTCTAGTGTGGCTCGGTGGGGTTATTCGAGCTGTGTGCCCTACCCTTTGTCAATATGAACCATATGGCAAGCAGGGAGTGAGGTGAAGCTCTACCCACAGAGGTGTACTGTTGGATCAGTTCAGCATCTTTGCACAGCAATATCTCAATTGTTTGCTGAAAGGTTACATTCTGTTAGAGACTGAGTAAAAATTCATTACTCAGGTCACCTCAACCATTTTTAAAACCACAGTTATGGCAATGTTAATTTATCTGAAAGGATATTTCCTTCTCATATTTTCAATCATCGTACCAGTAACAGCTCATGCCCTCAGCTTTCTCAACTACTAATCTAGAAGCACCCAAATGCTCTAGTTTGGGGTTTATTTCTGTTCACTGATTGAGCAGGGTGTAAAGATGAGCATGAAATACAGACTGAAAGATTTTACTTGTAACAAAAAAGCAAAACAAAGCTATTTTAGAGTATATTGTTTGTATGTAAGAGCACATCCAAGTCAGAAACATCAAGTTACTGGTTCCACATAAACTACACAAGCTTGACAATATCAGTTGCAAATAGGGAGGACTGCAAATGCTGATCCATGGAGTCACCCTCTCTCATCAATGTCCCCCCTTTTTCCAGGAAATGAATTTGTGGGCACCTTCACTTTCCCGAAGCACTGTGCCTGCATCGTCCTGATGCTGCTTCATTTCTCTCATGGGGTGCCCTGTCCTGCTCGCCCCTTTCTCGTGGATGGGGCTCATGGAGTGCCAGCCATCCCACTGCCCTCACGGGTTCCCAATCCCCTCTGCACCTAACCCAGCCACTGCTTCACAACCTCACACTCTGGCTGGGGCTCTTCTCTTCACCTGGGATGTCTGACAGCAAAAACCCCCTTCCAGACCAAACACTGCCCCTTCTCACCACTCCCTGCAAACATCTCATACCCACAGTGGGTTCAAACCCATCCTAATGCTTCTTTAAAACAAAGTCTACCTGAATACTGCTAAAACCAACAGAACAAGAACCGGGTTTTCTCAAAGGGCTTATATTTCACTGCAGATAATTTAATCCAATTAATGTTGATAAAGAAACCCATAATTCCATATTGAGCAGCCATGCACTAATATAATTTGAACTGTCAATTCTTTTTTGATGAAGTCACTGTTTCAAAGAATATATCTATAGTTTCAGATACTTTAAATTATGAATGCGAATGGGACAAATTTTTGGCATTTTTGTAGTCACATCACATCCATGCTGCTTCATCAACAGCTGTCTTTTTGCTTCTCTCCATCTAACCAAAGCACCAGCTTAGAAAGCTAAGCAGGGTCACAGGATTTGAAATAACCAAGTGTTCCTGAATTAAGTATCTCCTGGAAAAAAAATTTAAAAATATTCAAGTAATTAAGGCAGCTCCCCATCCTATTTAACACTTCCTCCTTCACCCTGCTTCACTGCCCAAGGAAGGGTGTTGACATCTACCAAACTCAGGATTGAAGTCTGGTTGGCAGCTTGAATTCCCTAAAGCTTGAAGGGTTATTTTGTTCTATGATTTGGAGCTGATCCTCTCTCTATCAAAAACACATTTCCAGATTTGCAGAAAGCAGTGAAAGGCACAGATAAAACAGGTTCATTTTCACCGTTTCAGAACTCAAATCACTTCTAAATTGTCATGCAAACAAACCTGGCCAAAGAGGATAACAGCCAAATAAAAATGTCTCAGCCACTGCTAAATGAATTATTTTCTGGTTTCCTTAGCAAAAATGAGAATATCAAAAGAAACATCACATACCGCTAAAAATTATTGATGCCACTAAAAAGAAAAAGGGACGATTCTTTTCAATGGTACATTCTTGTTTGCATTTACCAGTTAAATATGTTTTGACTTCTCTGACATGTTTTCCTTATAATTATTTTTTCCCAATTGAAGTTTTGATTTTAAAAATGTCAACAAAACGAACAAAGAAACAGACAGAAAACACAAACCCCAAACAAACAAACAAACAACAACAACCATACAGAAAAAACTCCGCAAACTAATGCCATTAAACCCAGAATCCACCACAGGTCTTTGGCTGAGTTGGGTGCAATGGAAGGCACTTGAGAAGAGACAAATGAAGCTGGCAGGTCTTCCAGGGCAGCCTCCTCCATGGATAGGGATGGCCCCTACAGATACAGGAGAGCAAGTAGGTGTATCAGATTGGGGCAATTTTGGGGTCTGTTCCAAGGAAAGTTACCCAGAAGATGAAGGTGGCTGGTCAGGAATTGGAAGAGAGTATATTCTGTCTGGATATAAGGAAGAAATTATTCCACTGAGTGTATTTAAGCACTGGTGTGGTTTCCCAGTGAAAATGTGATGTCTCTCTTCAAGTAGATTTTCAGTACTGAACTAGAAAAAGCATTGAACAACTTTGTTAAATTTGGTGCTAATTCTTCTTTATGCATCGGGTTGAACTATGGACTTTCTCAGGGTTCCTTGCAACCTAAATGATGATATGATTTTATGAAATCAAAGCTCAGTAAATGCATCTTACATTTTATAACAGTGTATTAATATTAACTGTGTGGCCTAAATATTGCTCCACCTGGGAGTTTCAAATGACTCCTTTCTCTGGAAAAGTGATGAAGTGTCTAACTGCACCAGTCAGACTTATTTCAGGAATAAGATTCTTCACTCCTTAAAACGATGGGGCCAGACTAAATCAATACTTCTGTACTGATTCTGGAAAACACACAAACTCACAAGTAAGTCATGTAGTCTATATATACATATATGTGAGGTACATATTGTTCTCAAACACAAGGGATGCAAATAATGGGACTAAAGTCAGTGAACCTGGAGCATCTCTTGCATGTGGCACATACACCCGTGAGACAAAGTCTCACATAGAAATCATATCCCGGTTGTGGCCCAGTGCATGGAAATGCAACAGATAAAAAGTAATTCCTGAGAGGGAGGCACAGAGTTGCTCTCCTTGCAGATGAGTCCTGGCACTGCTGCTCAAATGGTTCATCTTCCCTTGGGGGCCTCAGGGCCGATCGATCGTTGTCTTAGTCACTACCAGTGCGTGGTGCCTGAGAGTGCTGACTACCATTGCAATTAAAGGAATACGCTCAGCTGCCTGCAGATGGAACAGGTTAAAAACCACATAATGCTAAAAAAACCAAGGCCTATGCACCCTGTTCCAGAAGAAATCCTTTTCTTGCTCAGCCTGTCGCCTGCACAATGGAAGTAACACAGACTCTCAACACTTCACAAGATGTTTTACCAGATGTTTCCAGAAGCATCTGGTGCTCCACGTGATGGAATGTGCTCCCTTCTGCTGGTCAGTGCCAGTGGGAGAGCAGTGGGCATCTCAGTCCAGCTCTGATAGGCACAAGGTGCAGGCTCAGCTCAGCTCTGAAAAGCATCACCCTAGCTCTGAAAAGCATCAAATGCTTCCTGCTCTTGCCACCTCCAGCAGAAGCTGAGGACCATCAGAGCCTGCAGGAGCAGCTGCCTGGCAGAAACCTCCTTTGACAGAAGCTGAACAATTATTAAAAACTTTCCTCTCAGTGATGACTTTCAGTTCAACAGAATACAGCTTCACCAGCCTCCATTCTTGGCATTTTCCGCCTCATAGAAGTTTAGAAAAATCCAGTTTCATTGTCTTCAAATGTTCACTGTCAGGTGCACACCATCTACACTGCCAAATTTATTCAAATGCAAGATATACATGTCTTGCCTTCTCTGTCCCCCATTTGGAGACAATATCAGAAACACAGCTGTCACTATTGGTCATGGAGAAACTCAAAACTTACCCCTGCACACAAATCTCCTAGGCACATCAACTTTCTTGATCAAAAATTTAGTTGTTCGGCTGGAAAAAAATTAAATCCTACTATATATTTTATATTTTCTTGTTTTAAATAGTTGAAATACAGGAGGGCATATATTCCATGCAAGAGCAGAACAGGAAACCAGTAAGAAAAATATTATTGTTTCCCAAAAACCTATTTTGAGCTTTCTCGTTTCCTGTTTGCATAAATGACCTGTTATCTACATGTTGCATCTGTACAATCAGTTCCTGAAACCTTTAATCCATTTTTACTTAATTGAGTGGTTTAGATAAGCTCTCCTTGCATACAAGTCAGAGTTCAGTGATTAAGCTTTTGTTAGTAACTCTTAAAAACCATTAACCCTCTCCTTAATCCCACTTGCCTCCTCAACTGCTGTCCAGCTCTTCTCCCTCTACCATTCAGCTCACCAAAAATGATGCTCGCTGCTTCCACCTTATGAGCCCTTTCTACCCCCATCCTCCATTTCCTTTGATCCAGTTGCCCTTGGACCCAGTCTCAAAGTTTTCTGGCCAAGTGCCTAGTGATCTCTCTCTTCACCCTTTCCAGCTTGCTGATGTCTTTGCCTCTGACACTTTTTGCTCTTGTTCTCCTTCACCCTGGTTCTTCTTCCACTGTTGTAATGCTTCTCTCCTTACTATTCTCTGACAGTCATTTTCCTTCTGTCCAAATAAAAACTCTACGGTGCATCTTCTACACAAGCTTGTGGAAGTCTAAGACAGTATCTCAAAGTGGTCGAAATCCAGCTCTTGATCTGCAGTCCTGTTCAAAACTTTCATCTACTATGAACAACACTGTCATTTTTTCCTGACATTTAGGCTTACACAATTCTGATTTTCACTCTTCTCTAGATCCCCATATCCAATTGTCATCTGAGTCTTGCATGTTTTCTAGCTGAATGCATCCCATATATCCAGACTTTGAAACTCTCCTTATCCTGGGGTCTTCACTACTACCACATCTCCTTCTCCAAGCTTTATAAATGTACCTCTTCTCCTGACACTACTTTCCCCCTTGAACTGCCTCCATTGATTCCCTACAAGATATTTCAGACTAATGGTGGCTATTTATGCTTTCAAGGAAAATTAAATTTCTTCATATATTATGGGTATCAGCTGCACTCATCTCAAATTAGGAAATTATACAGCTTTGCTTCTCAAATTGCTAGGCTTTAAATTAGCATTTTCATTCTTTCTCCTAAAGTCTTGGAGAGGTACAATTATCTGCTTCCATGGCTACTTCCAAATCCTCCTCAAAATTCTCAGTTATGCAACTTCAGAAACAACGTGAGAATATTTTTGTTGCCGGCCTGTTGTGACAAAGACTGCTGCTTTCCTCCCTAACACTTTATCCATTCCTGGGCTTCATTGCTACACCCTCGCTGGGAGTTCCCTGGTGCAACAACCAGCTTCTGTTAAATGTTTGAACAAGGTTTATGTGGCATAGACCAAATTCCTGGTGTGGGTTCCTGGGTGCTTCATTAACCTCAATATAATATGACAAGAAGTGTGACGCACAGTGATGGGTGGATGATTACTGAGCATGAACAACGGGCCAGACGATGACTGATATTTGTATGCAAACACAAGATGCATTTTACCTACCTTTTCTTGTGTTCTTCACTCCCACCTGGAAGAATGGCTTCAGTCTGACAAGCTGGCAGCTCTTATTTCATCTGCTGATGCTCATGTTCAATAATCACACCAGATGACCTGCGGCAGAAGGCTAATCCTGCTTCCAAGCAGATCTGGCAACAAGAGCCCTGCCTTTGTACCCCCAAGGCAGTCACTCTCTGAGCTACTGGCGGTTCAAAGAGCATCAAAAAGTTATCTATGACATGACAGCAATAAAACACACCATCCCAGACCCTGACAACTCCCATGTGTATGAGTGAGTGAACAGAAAAAACATGAGGGAGGGAAGGCAAAAGAAAAATAAACGGATGTGGAAAATTTTGCTAATAGATGTTGGCAAATGTGAACAGTCTGCTTGATACAGCCTTAGAAAGTTTTCTAAAATTTGGGTTGTTCTTTGTTGAGAAAGACTGAAAAATGGTGCACTGTGCCAAAGTCTCAAGGGACTCTGAGTGGTTTCCATGCCTGTAAGTTTTTATTAAGCAAGGTTTCACAGCAGCTTGATAACCAACATGCAAGGGTCGCCCTTTCTCCTGTGCCCAATGAGTCTGAACATAACCAGGTCTTTTTTCATTACACAGATCTTGGTCCCACTTCTTCAGAAATTAAAGAGATTTTCTCTTATTATTTTTAAAGAAAGAAGAGTAAACTTAAGTAATTGATGTTAAGTTCCAGTTACAAACACAAAACCCCAGCTACTGTTTATTTACAATAATGTATGTAAGATACTGAAATTACTGTTGTATGAGGCTTTAAAGTTTGAGATATGAGATAAACAAATTGACACAGAAAGTAGGTGCACTAGATATTCTCAAACTCCTGTTTAGATTAGCCTAGAAAAAGCAGTCAGGCTGTCACTCTGTGATTTACAATTGATGGAGTCTTCAAATGCCAGCAGATATGGTGGACCTCCAACATTTAGAATAAAAAGCATCTGGAGCACCAGTGTGGCAGTTTAAGCTATGCTGACATTATAGCAATGTATAAATAATAACAAAAAACCCTCAGTATGTTGTATTATTTTATACCTAAACTTAAGTTGAGAAGGAGAAAAAAATTCTCATGTGTTGTGATTATGAGACCAAGACTGGTCTTGCTGCCTTGCAACTTCATTTACTATTTTTCCTCTCTCTAACATGCATGACTAAATCAAAACAAATGATCTGAAGCATTGGCAAATATGGGTTTATGTAGGTCACATATCTGATCTGGAGCAGATCAGATCAGCAGCACATTCAGCAGGTCACCATGGCCCCACAGAGCTTTGTGAGTGATCATTTGGAAACCCAGCAACAAACTCTGACTAATTTTCTAAATGTCTGCTGGTGGTTGCTAACTCTTCTCTTAGCTCAAGTCATCCAATCCTCAGTCATCATGGCGAGCCTTTTAAATGACAAACACTGAAGCTCATTTGAGGCTACGTTCGGTCAAAAGGCTCACTGTTAAACTATCACAATGAAGACTGTATGAGAGCAACAAAAATCATGTTGCAAATTTCTGGCTACTTTCCATTTTGTTCTCTGAGACATCCCTTTCCACTTTCCATTTTTCCCTCTCAGAATGGCTTGAAGCAGCACTGGCTCCTTGAGAGTAGTGCAAAGGAACTTCTTGCACAGAAAGGCTTTTGTTGGTTCTCCACAGGCTGGCCAGAACATGCACTGGAGAGAGGGGTCAGCTTTGCCATGGCTGAAGGGACTGCATCTCCCACTTGCAGTAGCCAAAAGAGTACACAGAGAGGTTTTTGTGTCCTCAGACAACTTCTGCTAGTATGGAAACATCTTGCTCTGCTGGGTCTTTCCTTCCTTCCTTCCTTCCTTCCTTCCTTCCTTCCTTCCTCCCTCCCTCCCTTGCTATCCCTTGGACAGCAGAAGGCAGCCAGAGTTCAAATGAAGAGCAAAGCTCCTACAGTCAGCCAGCAAGTGGATATGTCAGAGGTAGTTTCCATGTCAGTAATGAATCTGGGCAGTACTGCAAGGCTCTCCTCCTCACAGCTCCTGTGCTGCTCTGACCAGGCAGCTGGGGCCAGCAAGCAGGAAAGGATTAGAGTTTTTCAGCTGACACTTTTTCATCCCAATTTTTCACAGCTAAGAGATAGGCTTAGTACGTTGATAAGTGTACTTGAACTCAACCAGTGCAGGCAGACCTTCAAAGGTGCTGTGCTTCGATGTGTCCCGGGAAGCTTGTTAGATGGTCAGAATCTCCTCTGAGAAAGTGGCTGTCTGGAAGCCAAGTCTTACTGGGAGATGTGTTCATTTGCTGGAATTGCTAGGTCCTCACTTTTAACACCAGCACCACTTTTAGTCAGGCAGCTGTCTGCCTAAGAGTAGGTCAAAGTCACAGGACTGGCAGAATAGTTCCCTTATGTCAAAGGATTACAGTAATTCCATCAACTAAAAGGCCACGTTTTCAAACCTCTAATCAGCTGCTCCATAATAACAGAAGTCAAAAGCTCTGCTACTGTCACAAAGTATGTGTTAGAACTCACTGGACTTAAAAATTTACAAGTAGCATTTTCTGAGCAGGGCTTCTTTAAATTAAACCATCTTACACTTTCACAAACAGCTTCTGTCATTCTTAGGATTCACCACATGCTTCTCCAGCCTAGTTTATATATCCAGTTGGAGACACTCTCTAGCTTATCTTAAAATAAGCCAGGAGGCTAAAACTGGGAAGTAGATTTTACAGCTAGAAAATCACGTGAACAAAGGCTTGGGAAAGCTGATGCTAAGACAGCTTGAAACTATGCTCAGTATTTCAGCTACAGGAGGAAAGTCTGTTTAGAGGTAGGGACAAGCCAAATTTTAGTTGTATAGACTGCTATGTACAAAATAATTTTAGCATCCTACCTGCTGTAAGTAAATAAGGGAAAAGTTAAGGAGAATTAGATAAATCTTAACTTTCATAAGAAGTTGTGCATTCAAAAATATATGCCATTGTTCAACCTCAAATATGGATGAAGTGTAGAATTAGGTTGAAGGTTGTGCTTTATTCCAGAGATTCAATTATAAAAATAAGAGTCCTTTCCAGGCCTCGAAATCAGTGAGCATTTACAAAAGCAGTCCTCCACTTGTCTCTAGGAACAAATACTTTGTTCACAGCTACTATTCCTTTTACAGAGGATAAAAAAAAAAGATATGATCCCAATATGTTAGAAGATTAAATGGTAACTTAGGTGTGAGGAAGGGAACAGAGTGTCATAGTTTTATTTCCTCTAATCTGTTCCTACCAATAGTGGCAACCAAAAACATTTTCCCGTTTTAAAATTTTTTTTTTACTTCTCCAGTTCTTAATGGGAAATCTCTGACCTGCTCTCCTGGCTATTTCTCTTACTACAGCACAGGTGTATCTGTATGTATTCTTGTCCCAAACTCCTGTTGATGCTGTGCAAACCAGTCTTCAAAGCAAATGCCTAAGCATTTGTAAGGGATATGCCTTCAGCAATTAATTCTTGGGGAGAATGCTGTATTAAAGAACCTGAACTGAAGGAGCCTGAGCTTTTTGGACCTTAGGTGGGCTGAGACTTGCACCTAGCTGGTCTGTGAGGTACTTACGGTTGCACTGCGATAGTAGCATGACATTTTATTCATGTCATGTGTTTTAACTTCAAATTAAATGACTTCCATTCAAATGGCAATTCTCATTAAGGATTAAAAAAATCTACTGGCTGGCAGAGCTCTGTTTATGGTGGGGGAGATGAAGCTGTGTGCCTCTGCCGAAGAACCTGCAGTGAAGGCAGCGCGTGGTGCTGGCAGTGCTCACTGCCGGGAAGGGCTGGGATGGCCGGCCCGGAGCAAGGCAAGCCCCCTGCACGCTGCTCTTCCGGCAGCACAGCCAGCAGAAGCTGAGTGAAAAAGGAAAATGCTGCTTATTGCAAACTTCTGAGCAATATGAATAAAGAGCAGCATTTTCTCCTGTGATTACTTACAGTGATTTGCTTCCAAAACAAAAGAAATGCACTTGTCTGTGATTCCTTGTCTGGCCAGCAGAGAGAGACTTCCAGGGCTTGATTTTTCACTAGGCACTCTATAACACGCCCAGGGTAACTCCATGCCTGACTTGGTTTAAGCAGACTTGGATTCATGCCAGAGCACTTCTAAAAATGACAGTAGCAGACTTAAATAGCTGAATATTTGCACTTCCTTGAAGTTAGACAATTTTCATTTGTTTGTGATTAGGAAAATACCCCTGAAATTTTGCAGTTCCCTTTATGAAGGAAAAAAATCCACCAAAAACTATATTAGAATATGAGAACACTTAGTTTTTCCTAGTTTGTTAAACATAAAAAATGTAGATATGCTATAGGAAAATTAATTTGATTTTTATACACATTCAAAACACAATGGAAATTAAGGTTTTTTTCGTTCAAAACCTACCTGAAAATGTTTGACAAAACATTTTAATCTCCACAACTTCATAAGCTATTTCCAAGAAGCTGTATTTCAGTTTTCTTAAGGCATTCTTATCTGACTTCCATTGTTAGTGGACAGCATTACCCAGCTGCTCACTTTTTCCTGGGCAACTGCACTGTGGCTCTACTTTTTTATATTTTGACTGACATGGGAAGTGTTCTGAGGTCAAGAAACCTAAACAGCTGAGAAAAAACTTATTGCCACATCCCTAGGGGAGAGAATCCTTGACAGAGAAGGGGAGGCTGCAATACTGAGAAGCAGAAGCCAGAGTATGTGATGGAGTGAATGAAGTCCTGTGTATGACTGAACAGCTTTTGCTTCTCCTGTTTCATCCCCAGATCCGGCATGGTACCCCCAGCATTCTGTTCAGCTTACATTCTGGCTCCATATTTTGGATCCATATTTTCCATTTTTGTTATTCTTTTTGTGTCTATTATTTCTTTCTATGATCTGAGGCAGACACAGAAAGAAATTTGTCAATAGCAGACTTAAATTTCTTTCTGAATACTCTGTGAAACCTGAGATTTTTAGAGTTAGGATGAAAAGCTTTCCAGTGAGTTTTCAAAATGAAGACAGGAGCAAAATCTTTGCTGGTCACCCAGAACTCCAAGGTGGTGTTTCTCTGCTATACTTCCATGTACCATGTGGCTTTCACTTTAATTAATCCTGTCTATTTCTTTTGTCAGAAGTCTATAAGCTTCTCTGTTAATTTGCTGATGAATCCCCTACTGAGTTATAATCTTCATTGTGATCCCTCCTATGATGACAAAGGAGACAGGATTTTGGCATCAGCATAGCCTCACATCAGTAATACTGTGAATGTTGAAATGAGCTCTTCTTTTAAGTATTTTATAAACAACTTCAAAATTAGAAAAACCTTGTGATGATTAAACATGTGATTGATAGGCCAGTGTTTACCTTATTATCCCCAGTGCAGTTGTTTCATAGCTGGCATATGAATAACAGGCAATTGCCATTTTCTACATGGTACAGGTACTGTAGTTGCAGCCCTTACCTCCAAGCAGGAATTCGTCAGAAAGAGCATCTTTACTTTCCACCACTTCAGCGCCTATGGGCTGCTGAGAGCATCTCGAGCAGCTGAGATCCATTTCAGAAGACTGAAGCTGAAACTGGCTTGAGTCCTTCCCCTGTCCCCCTGCAGCAGGCCCTGCCAAGGCTGAGCCTATGGCAAGAGCCATGATTCAAGCCAGCAAAACTTCCTAGGAGCACTGAGTACTTCTGGAAGATCAGAGCTAGTCTCCCCTCCGCTTTCCCTTGGTGAAGGAGAGGTTTTCATCACATTAAGAGCTAACTTATTTGGGGCTTTCAGCCTACCCTAGCAAATCCTAATTTTTGCTTCTGAGATATTTTCCTAGGACACAGCATCACACATCCAAACTGACATGTAGAGAGCTCTCTCAGAGAAGCAGGGAATGTACTTCCACAAAAGATGTCACTCATTGGAGTGGAAGATTAACTTTGGATATAGGCAGCTGTGGGATGATGTTTTCACTGTGTTGTCATTACCATGCTGTGACAGGTTTTGTCTTTGCCCATTGACTCTCATCCAGAAAGTTCCCAGCCTGGTGTAGGCACCAGTGGTCATTTCCACTGGCATTTTGGATGACTCTCATTATTGATCCCCTTCCGAAATCTTTAGCTGCCCTGCACAACTCTTTCATCTGTGTGTAAGGCACAGGCTCCCGGGTAGGAGCCCTTCCCCTCCGATATGTGACTGGAGCTACAAATGGTATTAATCTTTCAGCTATTATGTGATTTTCCTCTTTGATAGCTTGCCTCCTCATCTGGGCCCAATGATCCTCCATGGATTCTATGGAGGAATCACTGCTCTCGTCCTCCGAAGAGGAAAAGGAATGCCTAGATGGGGGTTTGTGGGGTTTTCTGTGTTGCCGGGAGGCCCGATGGCTTTGGGCTTTGGACCTCAAAATGGAGTCCTTCCGGCAACAGCCACACCCACCTCTGGTCCCAGTAGCGTGGGAACCAGGAGGCGGAGAGTTCCCACAGGCAAAGTCACAAAGGGGAGGGGCAGGAGCATGGTGATGATGGGAGGAGACTGTACCAGGACAGGGGGAGGAGCCCGCCATGGTTACACCCATTGATGCAACAGGGGAGGAGTCTGGGAGGGTGGAGGGAGCGAGGGTGTGGTTACAGGGGGAGAGGGGAGCTGCGCATGATTGACAGCTCTGACCTCCATTTTGAAAACACAAAATTTCGGCGCAAACATAGGGTTGGGAGGAAAGCATGATGGCGGATAGAGCCATGCAGCTGGTGCCATCTTGTTCAATAGAACAAAGACAATGAACCGGGATGGAGGGGTTCGGAGAGAGGTTTGGGGAAGAACTCAGGGCAGCATGGCCAGTGCCGCTCTGAGAGGGGGAGAGATGCGACAGAGAGGTGTCGGGGATACGATAGCAGCCCCGTGCCTGATGGCAGGATACACTTTTCTGCTTCATCTCAGTTTGGGAAGAGGTAAGAGGAGTTGGGGGCGGGGGGGAAGAGAGGGTAGGATGTTCAGAACTGGGGTTGCACCACATTCCTATTAACTTAAACACAAGCATAAAAAGAAAAGTCCCAAGAATAATAACCAAAACCAAAAAATCATTAACTGAACATGCAAAATTAAACTTTTGAAGGATTTCTCAAACTTGGATATATTCTTCTTGTTCAGGCAGGGATGGGGTAGTTCCCATTTTCCAAATTCCCATTGTGAGACTAAAAAGAGGAAAAAAAAGGAAAAAAAAACCTCACAAATTACGATTTCTTTTTACTACCACTCTGGGTCAAATCAAAAACGTCTAGGGGGCTCGTCAGTGCTTTCAGCTGGCCCTCTTTCCTCTGGGGTTCTCAGCTGCCGATGAAAACCGTCTCGGACAAAAGTCGAAATAGTTTTTCTCAGAGTGGCTTTTCCGGAACGGCAGCTTTGCGTCCAGCGGAGAGAAAAACAACTTCTTTGCAGGAGATGCTCTTAGGGGAACCAGAAGTCCCTGTTCGGGCGCCACTTAGTGCAGTCTGTTTTCTGTGGGTGGCAGCGGTTTCGAGGCTGCCTGGGGTCGGAAGTGCTTCTTGCTTGGCGGGGGGGTGGCGGGCACCACTTCTGCCATGGACGGTGCCGCCCACCATGGGTGCTCACGCTGGTCTGGTACCACCGCCATCGCCGGGAGCTGTATGCCACGTGCTGGACACGTGGCCACTCCTCGCCGCTTCCTGGGTTATAGGAGCTCGGCAGGTCCAGCCGTCGCCGCTCGCACCCCATCCGCCCACGCTGGGAATGCTGGTTAGCGCCGGGAGCTGCTGCTACCCCTGCACCACTGTGGCCTAGCCGCCGCCGCGCCGCCGCCACTGCGCATGGGATACCTGCTGCTGCCGCCGTCCTGCTGCATGCTGCACTCACGTCCACCCCGCCGCTGTTCCTTTGGAGCTCCGAGGTGGCAGTGGCACGCTCCGCCTCGCATTGGCACTGGGGGAGGCTACGGTTCAGCTCTGTTCTTTCGGAGTGGCTCTTGTCCGTTCCCCTGGTTCATGGAGGCTGTTCCTGCTATCTTAGCAGTACAGCTGTTGTGCTGACGAGGTTATAAGAAGGGTTCTCTGAGACCAGGTTCCTTAATTATTTAATAACTGCTCGTGGAAGGAATGGTGCCCGAAGAACGGGAGAACAAGAGACCACATGGTTGCTTTATACTGTACAGAGTCTGGGGCGGAGGAAACTTCCGAGCCAATGCCACGCAGGCTCGGAGGCTGGACAGGGGAGGGATGAGGGTGCAGGAGCCAGTGGGAAGAATCTGAGGGAGTGGTTGTGGGGGGAGAGTGAATGGGGTAGTGAGTGGAGTGGAACCTTCAGGAAGTGGGCTGTTTCCCAGGGGACGATGGGGCAGGTGAATAGCCTGCTGGGAGATTGAGTCCCAAAGGTAACCCGGAATACAGAAATGTGCACAATGTATCTTGGGAAGGGGTCTCCGTTTCCCCTCTCGGGGGAGCATAAACTATAGTTTATGAATAATAATAATAATAATAATAATAATAATAATAATAATAATAATAATAATAATAATAACTGAATAATTTCTTCAGTGCCCTCTTCACTGCCCCAGCAGTGAGGGTGCCCTGTCTTCCACATCTCATGACTTGGGAGCATAAAAAGGAACAGCATTGCTTTGCTGCAAGGAACAATTTTCATAGACTATTGGAACACATCCCTTGAATCAAGGGAGACAAAGAGGATTGTAGCAATGTATGGTGTTTTGCACAGCAATATGGGTAGATTTTCACACCCGTAAAACAAATGTAAAACAATTTAGTACATAATGTTTATGCACAACCAGGGTACTTCTCTGGTACAGAAATTCAGCAAAATCAAATCCCTAGCTTAGACATCAGAAGGTGTCCAGCACAGTGTCGCTGATCTTTTGAGAGAGGAGAAAAGAGAACTGTTAAAGGTTTAGGTTGACATCTTTAGTAATACTTTAAATGTTTTCATTTTAACTTGTTTAGCTTATAGACAACTGAAACCCCACCAAATTCTTATATTTAAGTATTTTCAATTGCTGGAAAATTAAAACACAAAGTTAAGAAATATATTATTCAATATAAAATGCAGTCACCACAAATTATTTGCATTGCACTAGATACAACCAGTCTCACCTTGCAGTTGCCATGGGCAGGACAACATTGGGACAAAATCTTTAGTGGCTCTTTTTTGTGTGAGTGACTTGAACTTGTGAGAAACCTACCTCTTCTAGTTTGCCTAAGGCATCAAAATACCCCAGAGCCCGCATCCAGTACAACCAGAAGGCAATTACGCCACAGAGACACACTACTTGTTTTCAGGCTCTGACCATTCTGACACTCAGAACTGTCAAAGCTTGAAAACAAGTTTTGCTCTCCATTTTTCTGGAAAGCATAGAAAGAATATCAGGTTACTGAGTTTAACTGGGGAAAATATAGATAAAGGTAGACTCTTCTCTAAAGCCTTAGACACATTCAGATCAGTCACAAATTCTTTAAAAATTAGTTTTTACACTGCTTACTTTAGATCTCGCTAAGAGTGAGTTGGAATAAAAGTCAGGCTCTAACCACTCATGGGATTTGGGGAACATTGCTGGAATGCTAGTGAAATGTACTAATAACCTCGCAGATTTGAAGTTGAAATTAGTCGGATTTAATATAATTCCACTCCTAAAAGTTCTTGCCATTCAACAGTGGAGCCGCACCTAGGAGTCACCAGAGGGAGCCTGCATGCCAAAAATCCCACTGTTTTTTAAAAAACTCTTTTCTTGCGGATTGCAAGGAAATGGAAAGCTGAATTTACGTAATTTCTCCTCATTGCTGGAAGAAAAGAGAAGCTTGCTGCCTCTGTTTGCCTCTGTAGGGGGTGGCCAGCCCGGGGGTATGCGGGTGCCGGGACACTCAGCCGCTCACCCACTGCTCACGGACAGCCCCTGCTTTCCCTGTTCCCCCTTTCATTGGACACTTCTTCCTGGAGGCTCGTGTCCGGACACAGCCCCAGCTGAGCCGGGTAGGGTTTCCTATACCTTACCAGCTGCTCTCTAGGGCCAGGTGCAGCCATGATGTGTCCTGTGTCCCTGCCACCCGGAAAGATGCCATCGCAGGGAGTAGCCCACAAACCTGCACCCTTTCCAGGGTTTACCAGATGTGTGTGTACACTTACTCCTTGCTGTGTGCCAACATACACAGCAGTGGTGCACCTTGAGCTGGGGGAACCACAGCAAACAGTTCAGGTCAGTGTTTTCCTTCTGAGCAGTCACTAGATCCCACAACACCTCTAGCTGCTTTGTTAAAAATAGTTACTCTGTAAATTGCTCAGAGCCTGCTGATCATCTCTTCTGGCTATAAAACATCCGTGGAATAACACTGGTTGTTCACAGGTTGTGTGAGAGCTGAAAAACCTCAAGTATCCTCCTGTTTTTTCAAGAAAAATTAGCAGCTATACCAGGTGAGAGCTTTTAAACAACATCCTCCTGGCCTGTGCAGCTCACAGGAAATGAATCCCTTTTCAGATCCATATGCTAGCTGCAGTATTTCCGGTGTTTTTCTGGTCACAGTCACACACATAATTCATGCAAGCGTTCGGTCCTAGTGCAGGCCTGAAAGGATGTGGTTGCAATCTTCAGGCTGCTCGTGTTCTTGTCTCCATGCCAAAGCTCTTGTAGATGGTTTGGGAACTCTGTGTTCTTGCTGTACTGGGCAACGTTGCATCCCAGGGGGTGAAGGAAGGGAGAAATTATGAAGGGGCATAGAACCACATGGCCTTCTGTAGAAAATTTTTAGTTTTCAATAAATTCAGACCAATAGGCATCCACTTCAAAAGGAAAAAAATCAAGTATTAAAAACCCAGAAAACATCCCCACCACGAGAAACCTGGCACAGATGGTCCCTAAAAATCAGAAGCATGGTTTCTCTATGTTTCTCTTAGCTTAACCACAGAAATAAGGACCATATTGTTCAGAAACAGAGATATCACAAAGCTAATGTGCTACTGGGACATTGGCTTGGGTCAGAGTGAAACCTGAAGTAAAAGAGCTAATGGTAAGCTACTGTCCCTGGAAGAGCAGCTTGTGGCCAGGAGCCACTCTCATGGAAATCACTGCCCTGATCCCAGGAGGAGTCAGAGCAGGTGGTGGGAGCTCTGCTGATGGCTGTGAGCCTGCATCTACTTACACATGCTCATAAGGAGCAGCACAGCTGATGGAATTGTAGCTGGAAGGTTGTGGGATGATTTTGCTGCGTCAGGCTAATGCCACTGCTCAATGCACGCTGGTGCCTTTCATGTTATACAAATTCACTGTTAACCTTGAGCTTGCCTGTAGTCATTCTGTCTTTTGACAGCTTTGCCTTTTGGGGGTGGGGATTTTTACAAATGAAATTTGACTGCTTAGAGAGGAGACATTAATAGACAAAGAGGGACTGTAGAAATAGGCACTTAGGAAAAAATGTAGTGAAGGCTTTTCTTTTTAAGGGTAAATTAAATGAGACGGCATCTCACACACTATGGAGACTTTTTAGAAATGCACTGCTTAGAGAGGTACCTCTGTATTTATATCCTGCATCTGTCTCCAGAACACCCCAACATAAACTGAGCAAGCTCCCCTACAGTTTCACCATGTGCAGACCCCTGGCAGTGCTGTAGGAGCAGCATGCTGTCCCTAGTGGGGCTGCCTGGTGGCACAGAGCCCAGGAGGAGCGAGGCCCTGAAAGATGCACCTGCCCCCACTGCACGCACAATCCTGCTCCGCCTGTTTGGGAGATGTCAAACACCAACAGGAGCAGCAATGTGTGAGCTAGCTCTTCGTTCTAGGGATCATGTTCTGGATTTATAATGCTTTAGAAGAAACAAAGGGGCAATTATTCTTTATTACAGTAGGGCTCGCTGGAGCCAGTATCTGCCATGTGGCTTGGTTGTTAACCTCCATCATAGAACATACAGCAAGGAAATAAAATTTAATGCCCTGTCAAATGACTGACTTCATAAGAATCTTACATCTTCTCCTCTAAAAATATTTTATTTTCTTCAAAAGCTGCTTCAATTCAGAACACAACACTGCCAAAATCTTTGTAATTTAACTATAAATACATCTTGTAATATCAAGTAACCAGAACAACACATGCTGCCCTTCCTGGGACTTCTACTTTACATTTTAAAATATTTACTATGTCTCCCACATTCTTGTTCTATATTTTATGTTGTTAGCTCTTAAAAGGTTGACTCTTTAATGTTGTCTGTTACTACTTAGAAACAGTATGATGTTTACACTGCTCTGTATTTAATATAACAACATTTAATAACACTATTTTCAAGTCATAAATGCTGTTTCATGGCATTTTTCTAAGACAATCTTCGATCATAAAAATAAAGTTGTACCTTTAGAAGGAGGCCAGTTTAGCATTCATTGCACAAAGATCAGAAGGAACTATCAGATATGTGGACTTCATGCTGAGCCAAATGAGGTCAGTGGAAATACTCCCCCAGACTTCAGTCTGTGCAGGACCACATGTGGTAATTTAGGGACTGACATTAGCGCTCAACACAGCCCTTTCTTTTTCACTCCAGGTAATAGTGGCAGGTGACAAGTTATAACACAAACATCCCAGCTTTTCTGTAGAACAGATGTCAAGCTTAGTCTCCATTGGACACCTTGGTCTCTATATAGGTACTGCAATACTTATTGCAGCCAAGGCCAGAGCCATTTTGAAGCAGGAGCTGCCAGCTGTGTGAAATGAAATGTACTCAAAGCTGCCAACAGTAAGAAATTAAATACAGACTACAGCAGTGTCTGCCAACGTATTGGGCAGTAGCATAACAGTAGCAGCCAACTGAACTTGAGATGGCACCAATCTGATGTATCCCTGTCACCAACTCGGTGATTCACTAATTAATCTAGCTTTTTTTTCTTAATTGTATCTACTGTCATCATCCTACTGTACAAGTCTGAGGAAAGAGAGAGGAGGGTAGAGAGGGGGGGAAAGAGACCAGGCACTAGAAGGTAATATCTTGGGAAAGATAGCCAGGAAATGTATTCAAGGCCATCCTGCAGCAAGTGGTTGCATTGAGGTGCATCTGACTAAGATGTGGCTAAGAACAGTACATAAATGAAGGGAACAAGTAGTTTTGGAAACAAAGCTGCACCTCTTGTGACCTAGTTAGGGACAAGCTAAAAATGCAGTGATACAAAACTGTTGCATAAATCTCTACTCCCAGTGCTTCAGAAGGTCCAGACAGTTGTGGGCCTTCCACCCAGGAAACTAAATGCATTGATGGCATTTTGTCACATCACAACACATGAACAAACGAGAGCAGCACACGTAAATAACGAGGCAGAGCTTAGCCTTCTGTTACCCAAGAAACAACTTGCTGAGACAGATTTTCTACCTAACAAAATGTGTTGAACAACTGGTACCACCAGGCTAAAGAACAGAAGTTGCTCCAAGAACATGGCAACTCTGCTAAGGCATTAGAGGAAGACTTTATCCCAACCTTGGGGATTGCTCCAGCCACAGGACAGTGCCTGCTTTTGTGGAGTAGTCCTAGCCCCCTGCCTAGTGGTCATCACAGCCCTTTAGCCTACTGGAAAAGGAAAGAGGTCCAGAATATGCACTCTGGGCCAAGAGGATAATTGATAACCACCTCCATCTCCTGTTCTGGCCTCATGGCTGACATTCAGCATGATAATCTTTGAAAAACTATCATTGTTGGAGAAATTGGGAAAGTCAAAGTGACTCACCCATATATGAAAAGTTTGACTGAGCACCAGTTCAGTCTGTGAATTTTCACAAGCCTGGCCTTGATGTTTAGAAGACTGTATGAGATGTCTTATATTGTGGCTAGCATTAATTTCCTAAAAATTAAATTTAAGCCCATGTATGAAGTAGAACCACAAAAAGACATCGTATTTTTCATTCTAGAATAGTATGATGTTTCACGTTCTTACAGTGATGTGTTTAGTTAACAGTAGAAACTCTTCACAGAGTTTGCCATGTAAGAAGGTAGCCTGTAAAATGATACAAGTTTTTGTAGTCACTGCTAAAGACTTACAAACTTCATTCCTCTGCCACTTGAAGTAAATTTAGCCTGAGATTTTTGTTCCACAGTGATTCTTGTGGGCTCCAAACTCAGTGCCTACCACACTAACAATAATCCTTAATGTCTCCAGACTCTACCCATGTTCGCTGTTAACCTTCAGTCAAAAAGTAATGAGATGCATCAGACATCATCAAGCTGGCCTAAGGGGTTACAAATTTGGATGAGGGCCACATACTGTACTAATTGCTTCTAATAAATTACATATTTCAGGAGGGACATCATGATTTTAATCATTTATTCTGCATGTTGTTTCCTTTGGAGAGAAGAACAAGCAGGCACTAAACAAGCGGAGCATCTGAAATTCATGGCAGAAGCTAGAAAGAGCTCATTTAATATTTACCATCATTGTAAATACTAGAATTATGCATGTATCAAATCCCTGGGTCTGAATACTTTGGGAAAAGCCAGTGAGTTCTGGTTGTTTTACTGACTCAAACCAAAAGAATGTCTTTGAATGTTCCTTAGATTTATAACAACTCTGATTTAATCCCATTTCGAATTTTGTAGCTGGGGCCTAGCTCAAGAAAAAGCCTTTGTTTTTATGCAAAGAAAAATACATTAAGAGGAGAATTTAAATATATTTCCCAAAAGGCTGTGAGGGAAAACAGTCAAATATATCTCTCACTTGTGTGGGGAATGACTTTAATTATGATTTGATGGCTCCTCATTGAGGAGGTGGTCCCATGAACACAGACAGCAACAAGAACTTTCTTTAAAGCCTGCTGAAATGACTAGGATCTCAATCTGATCTAAACAGCCTCTTGCAGAGTGAAATAAAAGTTTTCCTATTTTCCTGATCTCTAGCATATCCAGGCCAGTAGGCTCACTACTAATGAAATCCTCAAATCACTTGGGAATGTGCACTTCCTTCACAGGGGGAGACCTTGACGGTGTTTAAATAGCCATTAGTATTAACAGCAATAGCTGGTAGATAATATGGGGATTTGGGACCTCTAGGGAGCAATGCAGGTTTGGGAACAGCTCAGGCTGTCTTCTGTTAGTCTCTGCAAACCTTGCTTCCTGTCACTGCCATCTGCATTTCCTTTCAAGGATGAGCTGAGATACCAAACAAGACATGACCACCTAGGTAAGAGAAAACCTGCCCCAGCACAAACTATGCCCTGGGAAGGAAAGCTGCAGCTCTGAGACTCAAATGTGCTCTTTTGATTTTCAGGTGGTAATGAGACACCATTACTTGGGGTGAGTGCAATTCACTTCTGCCTTGGCAATCTAAGATGCCTTCACGTCGTCCCTCTCTATCTGGGAGGGTTATCATCCCATTTTTAGACTTCTTTGGCAAGTGTGAGTGTAAAAAAATGAGACTCCAACAAGACTTCTAGGGGCTCCTCTAGCCCACCAAGCAGAATAATGAAGATATTTCTAAAAATGCTGTTTGTGCATTGATGGATGAGTGGATGGATCTTTGTGCTAAAACAGTGGGACATCTACTTTGGAAAAGCATCAAGGAATTCTTCTTGTTTTTGTCATACAGAACAAGTAGCAGATTAGTAAACAGAAAAAAAAAGGCCTTACACAGTGCAAACTGACTGGAAGAGCTTGCCCAAGGTAAAACTGGTGACTATTCAAATTGCAAAACTTTCCTGTGGTTGTTTTCATGGTATTTTTCATAGGGAGGTTGAAGCCAACCTTCACATATGAAAAAGACCTTAAAGGATGAGAAAATTTCAAGTTCAGTCATAAAAGCACATGAATAACAGAAGAAAAAATGACCAAAGAGGGGAACTGGAGGTGATGAATCTTCAGTTAAGATTGCTGCTATACATAGAAGAAACTGACGAGAGGTGGATCACAACATACAGAAAATATGATGGATTAGTTTAGTGCAGTCTTCAGATACTGACTTTTGCCACCATTGCATGCTCCATAAGAGCAGGGAATTAAAAAACACTAGTGTGGCAGGTTAGGAAAAGAAATATCTATGAAAATAAAATGGAAAACCTATCTGATATCCATTAGGTTTGGTAATATAATGCTAAGGAGCACACCATGCTGAGCTGTTATCTTGTTGGCTGGCTGAGTCCCTCTCCAGATTACTACTTAAATCAATAGCTCTCACATTGATTTTCCCAGCACATCGTATTCCAGTAAAAAGAACAATGCTCAGAGATGAGTCAGCTATTTGCTCTGTCTGTAGGAACTCTGGTGTGTTTTCATTTAGGAAAATAAATGCAGGAGCCAAAGTACACACAGATACACAGTAATAAGAACCTGCCTGTTGCACCAGGTTTGCTACAGCATGCTGCAGCGGCCACTGCCTGGCCTTGAGCTAGAGCAAGCTATCGTAACCATGGAACTGAAATATTTGGGGATGACCTTAGACAGCTCATAACACTGAATTTTAGTTTAGAAAGTGCTATGGCAGAGGAAAAAAATATGCCCACATGTATATCGTGTCACAGAATCACAGAATGGTTTGGGTTGCAAGGGTCATTGAAGAATATCTCATTCCAGCCCCGCTTCCATGGGCAGAGACACCTCCCACTAGACCAGCATGCTCAGAGGCCCATCCAGCCTGGCCTTGGCCACTTCCAGGGATGGGGCAGCCACAGCTTCTCTGGGCAATGTGACCCCCTCCTCTGGGCAATTTAACTAAGAGGCTGATCTCCATACATTTACCATGATAGGTAAAACCTCAGCAGTACTGCATTTCCATTTATTGAATATATTTGCATGTATTTGGATATTTCATGTAACATATATAGTTCTGATATTGTAACCAGTCATCACCACTGTCTGATGTCACTTCTCCTCTTTTCAACCATGCCAACAATTTCCCATTTTATATGGGTTCCTATAACCACAACATGCACATTCATTTCCTCTTTCTCTCTCCTGCTTAGCTAAAATTCAGAAACTAGCAACACACAGTTTCATAATTATTTCAAGAAACTGACAAAAACTGCAACAAAAATATTTTCAGCTACTTGAGACTTGGAGTCAGACTGAAGCATGACTCTGCCCACAGATTCTCTCGATCCCTCTCTGCTGCAGGCATAGAGCAAAGCTCCTGCCACGGCCCCTCATCTCTCCCTCAGCTCTCCGCACATGGCTGCTGTCTCGGCTTCCAGACTCAGGCCACTGCCTGCAAGCTTGGCTTGTTTTTGGGAACTTTGAGTTTACAGCAGCTACAAACTACTAAAACGCCAGAGAAGTTAACAAATGAAAGTATTTGTCCCTCTTCTCCGCTCCATTTATTATCTCCAGTTTTAAATGTAAGGTACCAGATTAAAGTCTATCCCACCTTTCATTAATAACAGCCTTGGAGGGTAGGGAGCAGACAAGGGACTGTAAAGAATTTTATCTTTTTACTTTACTGTATGTTGAATACCCTATTATGAATATAATGGGGGGAAAACAGTGCACAGGAAATATATATATCTATGCTCAAAGTTGAGAGGGAGTGTGTAATTGTGAAGCCTGTTATTCTGAAAATACTGCTAAATAGTGTTATCTTCAACTGCTATAAAACTAGAATAATTTAAATTATTACAAAAACTGTATTTCTCAGTAGAAATAGCTTTGTGTACTTCATAGCACTGTGTATTTCACATTGCTATATGTTTGTCTCACAGTCTCTTAGTTTAAACAAAAAAAAATCATGTTTTCATACCAGCGGAAAGGAAGAATAATGAATTTTCCACCAGATAATTTTCAAATAAAAAGGATCTTATTTATGACAGTAATAGTATGGTAAAGCTGGAGCAAACCAGCCTGTTTACAGGAAGGGTTTTCAACTTCCAAGTGCCCATTTGTGTATCTGGGAGTATGGTGTAATTTAGGGTGTTAAGATATGGAGGAGAAGCATTTTGTGCTCTGCTTTGTGCTGTTTACAGGATATTTCAGGTAAGTTGTGTTTTTTTTTTTTTAATCATATGCTCTCCTACTTTTTTACTATTCCCTGAGAATTAAGCTGATGTGGGTGTAAGTATTCCAGGCAATGCCCCAGGTCTCAGCAGGGTGTTACAGGTAATGCTGTGTAGGCTGCAGTTCTTGAGAGGAGATACGAGGACCTGTTTTACACTGCACTTCATTTGCACAGTATTTAGTCTAGGCTTGTACAGCAGAATAGTACAGCAGTGAGATCAATAGGTATTATTGCTGTCCATACAAAGCATTTCCCTTCCAGAAAAAAATAATGTAATTGAATGTAAAAATATTATTTCTAATATCCAGCACACAAACTTCAGCCCATTTTGGCAAACACATAGTCTTGTGTGGCAGCTGAGTGATCTTTTAACTGTGCCTAGGACAAGTACTAGAGAACTGAAGCCACAGAATGAGAAACATAGAACTGGCTGATACAGTAAATTACCTCATGACAGCAGCCATATTTCACACAACAAATCAGATATCCCACCTTTCCTGCCAGGTCATAAATTGTGTTAAACAGACAAATGGAAATTTACGTATTCATTATCTATCAAGAGACACCTGGCAGGATGGTGTTTGGTCTGCAGTCTGAAAATAATCCTGCCCTGACAAGTGCCAGTCGGAAGTGCTGGTGAATCACTACAGATCCTGCTTCACTGCAAGCACCATCAAGTCAAATTCTGTTCATACTTAAGAAGTAAGGCTTAAATGTAGTTGTACTGATCCCAGGTGATATTCCTGCTGCTTTTGTATGTATTCCTAAAACGCATGTTAGCCCTGAAAACATTTACCAAGACCTCTCATTTTTCCTTATCTTCCCAAGAAAGGCTTCACATTTTATATGATCAGATACCTAGCCCACAGTTTTGGTTGTTCTCCTTTTCACAGCTGCCTCAAAAGAGAGGCAGAATATAGGGGAGTGGTTTCAAATAAGAAACGGAGAACTCTATGGGGCCAGCACTAATAGAATTTACATATTCATGGCACTCTCTTCAAGGTTTGGCATTGAATTATCTGTTATATCAAACTAATCAAAGCATACAAACCTTTTCTTCCCCCCTCAAACAAACAAATTGCCACTGCAGCAAGATTCTGTGCTGAGGATGAAGAGATGGTGAGCACCAGGCAGGTGGGCAGTGGCGGACAGTGGCTGCAGGGTGAGGGCAGTGGTGGCTGGGCAGCCACGGCTCTGGCCCCGCTGTCCCCGGCCAGAGCAGCCACCGAGCCCCGCGCAGGGACAGGGGGCAGGACCTGCACAGTACCTTTGAGGGCAGGTGGGGTGAAGACGCTCTGCTTCCTCTGCTTGGGAGAGGCGCTCTGCGACTGCGGAGGGACAAAACAGACACAGGCAGTGAGAGACGGGCACAGGCAGAGCTTTCTGCTCGTGGCAGCTCCCACAGCTGCTTTCAGAGGGTGCACACGCCCATCTGGGAGTTTCTAAAAAAAACCTATTGTGTACAAGTGATGCCAGCTCCTGGGCTTTCGTGTGTACAGGAAAACTAAGATTAGGTAGACAAAAATATGTGTTTAATGGACAACCTTTATCACTTCCAGGCAAGACAGACCCAATACTACTGAAAATTATCCTTCACTCTATAAAAATATTGTTAAACATAAAATTAGGATAGCCTGTGCTTTTAAGAGTCTGTGTAATTGATTCTCATAACACAAATAAATGTTTGCATATATTAAAATAGTTGCAATATTCCAATTAAATACAGTGTAATCAGTGATTATACGTATCGGTAAGGTAGTACTGAAATAATAATATATAAATTTTAACATAAGTGGAAAACCCCCACCCTGGACCTTTTCAATGTGTTCTATTACACCTAAGATAATAATTTCAGCAGTCAATCACTCAGCCTTTAGCTGAGCCTCATTTGAGTGTTGTATTTAGACACAGTTAAACTTTTTGTGCCCCGAAATCCCATCTATGCACAAAAGACAAATTATTCCAAAATAACGGTAGTAAAATTACACATAGAGTAATAATAGTATAATTATACCAATGTTTAGTTAGCAAAAACTAACTGGAGTATATTCAGTGCTAAAGCAGAGCAGCTTTTGCAAAAAGAAAGCAGCTAAATTGGTGCCAATATTATAACAACATGAAATATGTCTACAGAAAAAGGACAAGAAAGCTACATGCAGTACACCCCTACCTAGCTTTGGAAGACAAAAACACCATATCACATGCCTAACAAAAAGGTTAAGGAAAATCTGTGTTTAGCCAAGCTTTTTATTTTCCCCCTCATTTTATCAATTTCTAGTTGTATTAATGGTGTTGCCTTTTCCCAAACATTTGCTAAAATTGTCTAATAAATAGTCCATGAATTTTAATCAGATCTATTTCTTCATGGAACACTTGAGACAGCTCATAAGAGAACCACTTTTACACAAGTAGGGCTAATTCTATTACCTTAGTTTATCACAATGGATAGCATGATAACATTTATAAATAAAATATTGTCTTCTTTGGAAAGAGAAAGCTATTTATAGACCCTATGGGATAGCTTGGTGAACCTCACACCAGTAAATCTTTATAAGTTTGTATTGGAGTTCAAATTTGAACCAATCAATATATCCTGCTGCTATTTAAAGCGCTGCCTGCTGCTCTGAGCAGTGGGTGAAGGAGAAAGAGATCAGGGAATTGGAGGAACTCTGCAAGGGGAGGTTAGAAAATGAGATTGGAGCAGCCAACGTTTAACTCTTGTGCAAACAACATCACTGCACTGCCTGCTGTGGGCTTGACAAGGGATGGAGAGAGTGGAGAGGTGTCTGCAATGCTTTTGTGGCCCAGCAGTGACCTGCAGATCCATGACCATGCCTGGATGGGGTGAACTGGCAGGGTCACCTGGGGTTTGCTGTGCTTTGACAGGGCATGGCAGCAAGGCAGAGGCGAAGCTTGGCTCTCCCAGCTCCCTGCTACAGGTAAGTGAGAGCTGGCACAACGCAGAACACAGCTTTACACAGCCCTGCTTGGAAAATGATGGTTCTTAAAAGGCTGTGTTACTGCAGATGGCATGGCAATGTAAATAAAAGTATCAACCAGGATGAAGCAGTGAGTTTCCAAGGGTTTTTAACAATAGACCTATTTTAATAATAAATATGTTAAAAAAAATAAAATCACTTACCTCTGCCTGTGACATGTTTGTTCTCTTCTCATCTTTTTCTAGAGAAAGAGATATGGAAAGAGAAAAGTTAATACAGAAGTGTTTCTCAGTGCTAACACTTGTAACTCTGCCCTGAACCTACAGCACTGCTGTAAATGAGAAATTAACCTTCTTATTTACAGTTTTTCTTTCTCATTTGTATGTCCTAGAAAGCCAGGGGCCCTGATTAGCATTCAGACACAAGCACAGCATCCGAAGCACTTAACTCCCGTTTTTGTCTGTGAATAGCAGCGAGCGATGGAGTGCCTTCAGCAGCAGCTCCTTTGTCCAGGCTGGCAGCAGGGCTCTGCACTGCCAGTGGGGCTGTCAGGGTGCAGGGCTGCCTTGCCCAGGGACTGAGCTTTCTTCTATGGTCAGAAAAGGCCTGGTTGCCAAACGGCGTGAAGCAAACTCACAAAGGGCACTCAAATAATAACAAGAACCTCACCTCAGTTAAGTTATTAATATACCAATACCAGTACTGAAGAGTTCCTCACAGCGATATGCAAAATTAACAAAACAAAGCTTAATAAAGAGCAATCTTTCACTTTAGAAATTTCATGACATTACCAGACTGAAATTTTTTTCTGAAACTTACTTTTGTTGCCTTAATTTGCTTTGGACTATATGTATGGCAGAATTGGCAAAGCTGGAGATTTCTAATAAAAATAAGTGCCTCTAAGAATCTGTATGGACAACTAAGTAAGATTATATGACACAGAGGAGGCTCAAGGATCTTCCTAACCATGGCATGTAACCAATTTTTGTATGAGCTAAATTATTTTGCTGCTGTTGTCTTCATGTGATAAATGGCCAGAAAGTATCTGTCTTCTGTTGCTGATTTCACAAATATTTGACAAGGATCATGCAGGATACTTGATACACAGTAGTTTGGAGCTCTAAAATAAAATGCCATTAGAAACAGAGACACCAATCTCTCACTGTACCAATGGGCCTTCTAAAATTTTCCACTTGCAGATATTAGTGTGTCATTTTCACTGAGGTGTGACAGATCTGTAATCACAGGTCTGAGCAAAGAATTAGGTCTAGACAATATCATTTGATCTGACTTATTCCCTAGATGTTGGCTGCTTGTGGTGTGCTGTGTGGACGAGCCAGTGCATGCAGCTGGATCAATGGCATTTTCTGTCGCATTCTTTACCAGTGTCTCTGTGCATCTTGCATACATCAATTGACTTACCAGATTTTTCAGGGTGAGTATTTCCCACTACCTCTCCCTGAAGATATTCAAATCACTCATACTCAGGGTTAAAAAGCATAGCTGAAAGCAGTGCTGATTACTAAAGCATGATCCCACAGATACAGAATTAGACAAGACAATCAGGAGGCCAGTTTCCTGCCATTGACATTTGCATGAACTTTGGTAAGGTCACCAATCTCCTCCTTGACTTCCCTACCTGTAAATAAGTATAGCACTGTCTATTTCAGTGCAGCAGTGTCTATTCAAGTCCACAAAACACTTTGGGGTATGAAGTCAGGCCATCTAAATGGGTTATTATTTATGTGCTTGCAGCCTTTCTTATTGGTTGCATACCAACACATTTCAATGAGTCAACATTGGACTTTTTTTTTTTTTTAATTCAGGATACTGGATTTAGCTTAAATGCTGAAATTTGAATAAATCAGGAACTTTCAGCAAAGAACAATGAAGAGCAAGTTGCGTCCCTTTCCTTCCTGAAACTCTAAATTTGCCCAGATTAAAAATATATTTCGTAAAGCCAAGCTGAGGCTTGCATAAGGAACAAAAACTGCCATCAGCAGCTTTCTTGTGTTTCGGGTCTTGATCCTGAGAACGTGCACAACTCCAACCCTCTGGGCTTGCACATTTGGTGTTCTGAGTAATGTGACATTAAGACTGTCAGAACTGGAGCATTTACAGCCTTTCCTTTCACTCAGCAGCCCTTATATGACAGGCAACTTTGGGAATAAAGACAGGTCCTGTATGTCGTTAGGGAAACCATTCATATCCACAGGGCAAATAGCAACAGTGAGAAACATCAGACAATGTAGACATTTAAGAACAACTTATAAAATCACATAAACAAACAATTTTCCAAATCAGTAAACAGAGATCAGAAAGTAACCTAAGAGATTGAAAGATGCAAACTCAAGGCAGGAGCCATGAAGTGTTCCAAGTGAGTTGTGAGATGAAGGGAAAGGTACAGCTGGCTGGAGATGAAGTTTGGGCAATGGTACATTTTGACATGAGTTTATTTTTGAGGACAGAAGGAGGATCACATCCTTATTTTTGACAGGCATTTTGATGGATAAGACTCAATCAAGAGTATAGATTTTTAAGGAGAGGTGACAAATAATGGGAACAAGGGAAGCCTAAATCCCCAAATGCCATCGACTGAGGCAGAGAGAATAAAATAAATAAATGCTCTTTGTGTAGAGGAGGAGGAAAAGATGAAAGGCAAGGGGGACATGGAAGAAAGATAGAAGAGCTTGTGAGTAACTGAGGTAGTAATGAGAGACACAGACACTGGGGTTGTAGCAGCAGTAAAAGGGGAAATTGAAGGATGACAGAGAGCAGAGCTGGAGTGCAGGGTGGGATGGAGTTCAGTCAGGAGCCCTGTGCCTGGGCAAATACTGAGAGGCATCTTGGTCTAACTGAAGGATTACATTAATAATTGTGTGGACATTCTTCCTTGGACAAATAGGGGCTTTCCAGTGTAACTTAAAATGCTTTATAAAGTTACTTTATAAAGCAGTATAAATAAATGAATGAAAGCATGTTGTTACATCAGTCTTACTAAGAAAGTGTTCTTGTGAGAGCAAATGCAAGTAAGAATTAATGCTGTCCCTGCAAAAGGTCAGTACTGGCATCAAGAGGTCATGTAGAAAATCTCTATGACAACAGATTTTATGGTAAGAATGGAAGGTACATGGTAAGAGAAAACATCATCAGTAAGCAACTACAAATCAGACATTTCCACCTATGGAAGTCAAACAAGCCATGCATCTCCCCCCCTCCAATCCCTCTCAAATCCATTATAAATAATAATTATAATATCATATAATTATAAACTGAATTTCTTTAGTGAACTCTTAGAGCATAAATTCATCTTGAGAAGGGTCAGGAAATAATCAGAAACTAAATCACAAATATCAAACTGTGATATCACTTGATTCACAGGGCAGAATGAAATCTCTGGTTTGTCAGCATTCTTTAGTTCCTGTTGACTACTGTGCAGGTAGGACCCTGCTCACAAAAAATCATAGTTCTACAGAATGAGAAATTCACTTTTCGTGTTTATAAATTAGCAATTATATCATGGAGAATGTGAAGAGCTCAGCTATTTCTCTTATATATGAAACAACACCCTAGCTCTCAGAAGGTAACTTCTCCCTGCAGGTTTGCTCTCTTTTTAGGGCCAGAAAGGAAGAAAATGATATTCCATTTTCCTTCCTCACAGACTATAACATGGTTCACAGAACATAAAATGGCTGTATTGTATTCCAAATCTCAACATATCACTTTTTTCCAGTTTAACTTGTTCTTGGCTGCTCTAATTAGCTAACAGGAATCTAATTAGTCAAGTAATTTCTTGACAGTTATTGTGTTTTTGTTTTAAAGAGATGTAATAGAAATCATATGAGGACCTGAGAATGGTTTGTACATACCCAAGTGGAGGTCTGTAAAAACAAGACTGGAGCTTTGTTCAGAGACTTTTTTACACCCATGCTGAGGAAAAAGCAGTTGAGGACTTTCCCTTGCGCTGGGTGAGTAATGTTTGAGCCTAGTGTGATCCTTACCTCATGTAGGCTGGAGCAGCACCTGGCAAAATAAACTGGATTTCAGGCTTTTGTCAGTATCCTCAGATAAATAAACAGGCAATGAAGGGTTCAGTCTAAAAGGTATTTCCATCAATCCAGATCTATGCAGAGACTTTCTGAAACAAAGCCTTAGCTTTTTAAGGAATGTCATTTCTGAGTACCCATCTGCCTGCATAGCATCGGAGTTCTAAGCTTTGGCCTTTACCCAGGGCAAAATCTGACCCACTTGCAGGGAAACCGGCAAGGCTTGACCCAACCCTGTTGGTGAAATAAGCTGAAGGAACACCAGGGGGGCTGTGTCCCAAACACCGCCTGTGAGCAGAGCTCCTTGAACCTTCCTTCGCACATCCCCCCCCGCTGAGCTGGTCCAATAAACTGAGCTCCCTCAAAGGTGGTGTATACGTGAAGCCAGAGCAGAAGGGGGAGCAAGGAGGCTGGCTGTGGCTGGAATGAAATCTGCCCGGTGGTGCAGATCGCTCTTTCCATGGGTCTCCACTACTGTGCAAACCGCATGTCCGTGCTGGGGGAGGTTTTGGGGTTGTTTTAGACAGAGATCAAAATTCATCTGTCTTGGTTCTCCCCCTGGATAGCGTTAATGCACTTGGAGCAGCCATGCAGGGCAAGAGGTGACCTATTTTAAAAGAGCTGGCCTCTGATGTCACCCATGGGCTCTGCAGTGGTCTCATCCAGCAAAGGCTTATCTCATCCCGCTAAGTACCCTGCTTGCTTTCCCCTCGGCAGCGGCAAAAAAGCGCCTTTTCTGGAGGGTTTCAGTGAGAGAACAAGTCAGAGAGGCCAACTTTTACACAAAGAAACTCAGTAAGAGACTGGTATAATTGTTGGAGAAAGCTTCTTGTAGAGAGTTGGAAATTTTCCTTGGGAAACACAGCTGAGCAGATAAAAATCACAGGGGGCTGATAGGCTTGCATTTGATTAGTTTATGTCATAGTGCCTAAATTTTCTCTTCAAAGTAATAAACACTGTAGTCTTTAATTGCCCAGGTAGTGGGAATAGCCCATGAGCTGCATGCCTGTAACAGGTTTTAGTTAAATAATGTTTTAAACAATTATATTTGAATCTGAGAGAAATGAACTGATGAGAGACTTTAGGGACACAGTGTTTTGTCTGGAGCCACCTTATAATCCTGCCCCCACCCCTGTATATACAGTGCCACTGGAGGCGCAAAGTAGATGAACAGAAGCATGGATCCAGCCTTTCACATGCAAACTTGTGCAGGGCACCCCAAGCTAGAGACAAACCAGAGAGTGCTGCTGCTATGAAATGATTTAGCCAGTTTCGTTTCTTTCCATTAGTTTTGATGAAATATCTCCCTAGCCAAGCAGGACTGTGTCCATGAGAGAGGATGATGTCAGAAACTGTGAAAGAAATGAACCAACTGCTGACTTTTGATCCATGTGCTAAGTTATGACATATAGTTGGAAAAGGCAAATTATTTCCTGGCTCTGGGTCTCCTTAGCTGTCTCCTGTAATGAAGAGGAGGTGGTTCTCTCTTCCTCACGTGGGGCTGAGAGGTGCTTATGTGCTTGGGCAGTGGGGGCAGAGCTCTGCTTCAGCCTTGTTTGGTTCTAGTTGTTCAACAAGACTGACCACTTGTTTTGAAAACTTATATTTAAATGGCACATACTTATGCAATTTTAGAAACTAAAACCAGAAATTATTAATTTTGAAAATAGTCCTTCATTCCCCTGCCATTTAGTGGCAGAAAAAGATGAAATTTTCTGAATATTATGTTTCAGTCATTTCACATTTCAATTTCTTCATCAGTAAAGTAAATAAAATAAGTATTTTTTAATCTACCAGCTTACTTCACTGGTGTTTGACCACCACCATCTGTATTAGCCATTGGAATATGTAAAACAAGCTCATTTAACTCTGATTTAGAAATTGACCAACATAGGATTTGTTTTTTCTGCTATCACAATTACTTTTCCTTTCTTCTAGAAGACATAGCATGATAATTTTCCTTTTGTCAGAGTCCTAACTACACATTGCCACATCGCCACATCAGCTAGCATCGCATCACTTTTTACTAAACCACTCAGGTAAGAAAAGGAAAAAAATTCAAAAAAGACAATAATAAAAATGCTTATGCAGTTAATTGTTTGATTTTCGCTTGCTGGTTTTTATTTGCCAGTGTTTATCCATGAGAACTTGACTATGGGTTTAGATGTCATTACATTTAATTACAAAGAAATATCCTGGTAAGCTGTCCTGGAGTGAGTATATGTTTTTGAAAATATTCCCTTTGCAGGAACACCTCATTAGACTCTGGAATGCAGCAGCTGTGGCAGGCATAGCTGGGAGTTCTCTCCCTTCTTCACTCGAGTGCTGACGAGAGAGCGTGCGCTGTGCTGCTGCTGCATCTCGCTCACTAATCAGCATCCAAATTACTGCCCAGCCCTTGAGGGAGCACTAATAACAAGATTTGTATAGCCAGCATCAATGAAAACCTAGGGCAGAGAGGGATGTGCTATACACACAGGCATGTGCAGGCCTGTCTGTCCTGTCAGGTGCTTGCAGCTCAGGTGTGCAGCTTGGGAAAGGTCCCACATCGTGCTGACAGCGCTGTCATCCAGGGACCTTTCGTCCCTCTGTCTTAGAGATCATAGTACAGCTTTTCCCAGCCAGCTCCTGTCTGTAACCAGCCCTTCATCCCTCACTCAAATACTACAGGCTGAATGGATCTGCTGCTTGGACACTTTTTTCCAGGTAAATCAGTTATTTCAACAACCCTGTATTTCCCACCTTCAATACTCATTAGCCATTACTAGTACTGAGGGTAGGGGCTGCAATCTCCTTTGTTAGACCAAATCCTTCCTAATAGTGCTCAAAATCAGCCACTAAATGAAAAGAGCAATCATCCTTTTCCTCCTGATGCACACAACATCTGATCCAAACAGTATCTACATCTCTGATCATGCAGACAGTATCTAAGGACCCACTTTAAGCTGCACAGCCATGAGAATATGAAATAAAACCACCTTTCACAAGCTACAGAGATCAAAATTTCTTCATAACTTCCATTCTGGTAAACGTAATCTATTTTGGAAGAAACTGGAGACATTACAAACCTCAAATGTGAATCTGAATGTATTTGTTTACATCACATGATTCTCGGAAGGGAATTATAGTGCCTGATTCACCACCTTGTTATTGCAGCTTCATGCCAGACTCATGGAAATCAGTCTCATTTCACTGGCATTAAACTACAATACAAGAGTGATGAATCAGGTCTGCAGCCTTACCACAGAGCAGTCATGAATTATTGCAACAAGCACAAAAATCGTCCTTCTCCTAAGCATTTTGTTTCAAATTTTTCATTCTCCCTCCCTAAAATACATGATAAATATTAATATAAGACAAATTCTAAAAAAGTTGTGTAAATCAAAATTTATTTTGAAAGACAATTAAAATTTAATTATTTTCTCCCTTCTTAAAAAAGGACTAAGTTTTCTGCCTGTTGTCCTGGTGTTGCATTTCTGCCTGACTTTGTGGTCTTTCAGCTGCTGCCATCTCTGTAAGGCTTTATTCTGATACTGTCCTGGCTTTGAATGACCAGACATAAAATAAGTTCTGTGGAAAAACCTGTCAGGAAAAAAATACTTCCATGCAGAATTTTCTTTTTCTGATAACACAAAAGGCCCTGTCCTGTTCCATGAGAGAGGGTCAGGTGAGCAAGGCACTTCCTATGTGAAGTCCTGGATCTGTGATATGGGGACAATTGCAGGCCTGGCAGGTCTTCCCAGAGAAGTTATCAACCCAGGGAGATACAAGCTTGAAATAAACATTCCGTTTGGACAACTAATGTAATGAATGGCTTTAATTCACAATATAAACAATGCTAGTCTTGAAGATGTTTTCTTCTAGCTGCTTTCTAGGCAGCACAAACTCCCCTTTGGTGAAGGAAATGGAGACAGCTTCCAAAGAAGCACTGACTAAATAAGATTAACCAGGAGGTGGTAAGTACTTTTTTTTCTTTTGATCTCTGAGATGAGACATTTTCTGGACCAAACAAAAATCCCTTACTAAATTACCAGGAATGACTCTGAGGTGAAATTTCCTGTAATTTGCAGCTGACCAGTGTGGACTCCTGGCATCAGAGCCAGGAGGAACCTCTGGCAGGACCACAGGGTGTCACTGTGGGCAGAAGTTCTAGGTCAGGGTTTGCCTCCACATTGTTTCAAAGCTCCCTAAAATTTACTCATTCCACAAAGATACCACTTATTTAACAGCAAAGTACTTTGTTCTGTTTACAGCATGACAGAGCTAAGCTCAGTTAGAAATCTGGGCTGTCTGCTATGGTCTGACCCGTGGCAAAGAGGAGTTCATCATCAGTGTCAGGTTCTGCTGGGTGTTGGGGGAGCTGAGTGGTGTCGCAGGCAAAATGAGTCCCCCGGGAGTTCAGCACCTGCTCAGTGCAAATCCCACACCAGCAAAACAAACTGGGCAGAACAGAACGTTGAGGGGGAGTGAAAGACAATCAGTTTAGCACTGACTTTATTAGGTGATAAGCAACAGGAAGTTTTGCCATTGACTTAAAAGTCAGTATTTTATCCTATATATACAGCATGAATTGGGTTTTAAAAAAAAAAACACAAAAAGAGAAGGCAAAATACTTTCTAATTTAATAAACTAGCCCTAGAGTTAGTGCAACTGGGAAAGAACTTCAGCCATACCTAAACTGCCTCTTAGTCAAAACTCTTGCTCGTTATCTAAACTAAGTAATAACAGTCATATCAATATTCACTACATCATTGAAAGTCCAGGTTAATACTTTCAAATAAGTAAAAATAAATGAGACAAACTGTAAAAAACTGCTGGGGTTACTGATGTGAAATTTAAAATCCTTGGTCTGTTGGGAAAGTTGTTGGTAAACTCAGGTCTCAAAATGAGCAAAGATTTGATCTACATATGACTTTTATGCACAGCTACTTAGAATTATTAAAATCTCCCATTTCGATTGAAATACACATAAGAAATCCATCCCTTATTCTTGCAGCAAATAAATGCAAACCAGGATGATACTGATTTTCTGGCATGAACCAGAATGGAACTGGACTGCCATCATTTCTGGGTACCCCAGGCAGTGCTGGAGGGCCAAACTAAGCTATAACGAAACCATAGAAAATTAGGCTTTCACAAAGATACAGAAGAAGGCAAAAGACAAAGACTGCAAAGTAGACCTAAATCACAATATGTTGTCTCAAGCTGCCCAACTCTGTAGAACAAGAGCTCACATCATTGTGGGGTTACATTGACATAGGGTCTATTCTGACAGAACACATCAATAAAGATTCCATCTTTGCGCTATGGACTAAGGGCAGCTTCCACACTCACAGCATACCCTCACCTGGCCTGACACCTGACAGTGAAAGATAACACTCATATGAAGGAAAGAGGAGAGCAGTGGAGATAAAAAAGGTATTTGAGAGTTAGAGGAAGGCCAGAGCTGTCGAGAAGCTGCTAGCAAGTACTCAGAGAAATAGGTTCAAAGAGCAGAAACACGAGTCTGAAATGAGTGTGCCCAAGTAAAACAGACTGCCAGACTACTAAAGTTTTGCTAATAATTGCTACTGTTTAACCAAATATTCCTAACACTCATACTCAAAAAGCTTCCCTAACAGCTTGCAATTATTTTGTACTTTGAATAAGTCATAACAATGTTATTAGTTTGTTAAAAGACTTAACATTGTCATTCAGTACTTTCAAATACAGAAGGAAGACAAGTACCTTGAGAAGACAACTGCCCAGCGCTGTGAATCCATCAGTAACACTGGATAGTGTTAGCAAAGTGCTACTTTCCATCTGCTTGCCTGCTTTAGGTTCAGTCTGTGTTCAAATGACTGAAGAGCCTGAAGATCTAAATACAATTCTGAGGCAAAAATCATGAAATAAAATCCATGATTATCAGAAATATCGTGCTGCAAATCCCTGGATATACAATTAAACCATTTTCTAATAACTGCATGTGCAGGAACCAGTTGTGATGGAAAATGGCTCAGAATTTACCTACCGATCGCAATCTTTGTATCAGTGTTACAGCTGCAAATGCCATCACTGTGAGTGGTTCCTTTCTCAGCTGGGAGCTGTAGGAATATTCTAAGCGTTAAAATAAAAACCAGCAGCAGCAGCCAAAACTAAAAAAAACCCAGCCAAATGTTTCTTAGCATGCTATAACTCAGAAAACCATTAAAACAGTATCCTATCCAAATGTGTTTGTACATTCTGGAAAGCGACATTTGCCATGGGAGAAGAAAACGTACAAAACAATACAATTTTTCCGTAGCCAGTGATGATTATTGTTGCCTTACCAAATTCCTTCCTTTTGGAATAATACCTCAAAGATTTCAGTAAGAATGCTTTGCAAAGCTAGTCCTGGCCGACTGCTTGTGGCTTGCTTGTGGTTAGAGTGCACATGCAGAGAGCTCCTCATATACATGTATCATCTTACACAGGAATCGAGTCAGCTACTAATAATAGCTCTTCTTGGGAGTTAGGACAAAAAAGAAGATGCAAATACCAGTTTTGTAAAGCCAGTGTTGGGTTTTCCAAGCTTTCAAAGCAAAACAAGGTTCCATAATCTCATTCTTGCATTCAGCACAACTAGGTGGGCTGGAACAGCCCAGGGCCATCATTGTTAGCTCAGAATAAGTCAGCTGTAATTTCTAAAGGCATTTTCCAGAATTTCTACGAATCTTACTACGCATGAGAGTCAGAGGGGACCTTGGGTTTTGTTTTATACATCTCCATCTGTACTGTCACAACCAGAAACACCTTGCTTTGACTCCTGTGGAATGAGCCACACCCTCCTACGGGATGTGCTGTACACATTAAGCCTAAATCACACACCAGCACCAGCATTTCAAGAGGCTTGAAAGCACACCTCGAAACAGTAACAGCCTGCTGCATGCTGTCCACTGTTTCAAAAACAGACAATAAAAACCTAATGTTGGTCAGGACCAAAACATCTTTCAGGTCACTATTCTTTAAAGGGAAAACTCTTTTCTCCCCTACCTCTGCTTCCCCCTCCCACCCCCGCTTTTAGTTCATCAGTACAATTCCACTTCAAAGAGAAAAGGATACCAAACAGCACTTAGTAATACAAGCATGTTGCTTCAAACCAGCTGGACTTTTAGGTTAAATGGCTCCGTGATTCTATAGCTGTCCTGCAGATCCTAATATAAAAGGGAGAAGGCAGAACAAGCGTTTCACCTGATCCCAGAGAAGCCACTCTTTGAAGGTGGCCAAAGAAAGAGCAAGAGAGCAGGACAGGTTCACCCAAATTTGTGCTTTCTATCACTACCTGAGAACAGCTATGGCAGGGAAGGACTTGGAGGGAATACTACACACTATTGAGTGGTGGAGGCTCAGTGCAGAAATGGGTAGGTTATGGGATGTCCAGGTTCCTGGATAAGCCATATTGTAGGGTGCAATACAAAAAATAAATACGAAATACAAAAGCTTTTTGTTTTGACAGCCCACTGCTGTGTTGAACTTTCAGTCTGCCTTACTCATGTTCATTTTCTGTGTGATTTTCTCTGCTTGTCTAATCAGAACGAAGGCCATGGCCTCAGGTGAAAAACACAACCTTTACAATGCACCTTCATCTACTTAACACTGCTGGCTCTGTTAATGCAGTTTGGTTCCACAAGATGAATAATACCAAGACATCAATTCTCTGTGGGACATCTGCATGCTGGGCATCCCAGGGAAAACAGGAGCAAAGAAGGAGCATGTCACTGTGCTTCATTCTGCTACTCTGATGGTCTCTTGATTCTCCAGTAAAGCCACTTGAGAAAAAAATCCAAAGTAATTTTAGATACAGACACAGGAACAGCAGTTTGAAGGGGAGAAGGAGAAAACAGAGCTCCTTCCAATAGACATAAAGCTTAATTCTACCCTAGAAGTGCTTTGGTTCCTGTAAGAAGAGACTCGACTGATCCGTCTGATCTTGTTTCCATCAGCTGATGACACAGGCAGCTCAAACTCACAGGAAAGCAAAGCTAAGCTCTGCACCTCTCTGCACTCTCACTGAGTTTCTGCAGCCTTTTGTAGTTGGCAAAACCTTTCAGGATTGATATATTCAATTTTTTTAGTCTCTGCTAGCTTTAGGTCCAGATTCAATAAATTCCCACTTTTGATGCATTTTGAAGTGAAGTTTTACATCAATACACCATATAAAGAGTTAAATTTTGTCTCTAAAAGCTCAATAAATGGGCTACCTTGATTGATGCTTTAAGTGCAACCCCTTCCCAATATTCTGAACATAATGAGGTTAGTGCTAAAAGCTAGATTCTCTCTCATCTATCTGCATTATCTATTTATTCCACACACGTCACCATGGTAAATGAGTGCTGCATTAAGTACTAAAAAGCAGAGGTCAGAAAAGCCCTGTGTTGTATTCTTTTCCCCTCAGCAAGGCTGAAACAGCTATTAATGGATTTTAGTTTATTACCTGATGTGAACTACAAAAATACATTGAAAATATCAGTATTAGCACATTATTGAAGTTTGATTTAAACATAATCTCAAAATAAACTATCTTGACATTCTTTTTTTAAAAAAATTGTCTTATAATGTTTAAATGGACTAAATTTAAAATATTCTCTGAAGTTTTTTGCCATTTAACACACCGCCCTCAAAATACAAACAGAATCTTTGCCACAGGCTAAACTAGACATATTTTGATCCAATTTCTTTTTAAAAAATGCCATCAGCACCCCAAATTGTATGCTCATGTAGCTATATTAAATACAGCTTAAGTATTCTGACTATAAGAAGTAATCACATCTAGGCACTTCATTTTTTACCTAGAAACTTACCATCTATTCCAAATTCTCAGCAAAACAAACCATATGAGGTGCATAAGTATTTGGCACAGTGCAAATCTGCTAAGAGCTCCTCTAGCAAAACATTAAGCCTTATGAATGTAGTAAAGTTAGAACCTGTCCAGCTGACTCCCTGACCAGGTTAGGCAGCCATGCACACTGCTATTCCCTGCCCACAGCATGGCTCTGTCATGCCGTATACACAGAGGTGATAACAAATGTAAACATTCCAACAGCTTATCAGGCCTGACGATGAATGATCCAGCAGCTGGAGAGCTGTAACATGAAGCCATGTATATTAAAAATGATTTGCAAATAATCTCCTGAGGTGGGAGAAGGCTGTTTCTATGGTGCTTTTGTATAAGGAACAAGGAAAACAGATGAAGAGTACAAGGTTCAGCCTCTAAAAATACCTTGTTCACTTTCAGATAGTTCCATGGACATTGACCCTTCCAACACAAACCAATGGGAGGCAGCGAGTGGGAGGAACAAGTAAAGTCACCATACACATTGGGAGTTAAGCTGCACTGGTAAATAAAAAAGTACTTCAATTCATCTCTTGGGTATTCAGGGGTGGAACAAGAGTAATGGATTAATGCAATTCCACCCATACTGGAAGCAAGTAAAGTTTTTTTTGTTTTGGCTTCATGTCCTCTCAGCTGCACCACTTCTCTGATCTAGACAGAAATCTGAGTCCTGGCTGTGAATATCCAACCTCTATTTCCATCTCCCAGAGCTTTCTCAGGCAGTGTTTGCACCCTGGACTGCCCCATCTCACAGAGGGATGGTGAGCTCTGGTGAACTGCTGGGACTCATTCTTGTTCTGACTAAATTTACTCACTTCAGCCAACCAGGAGAAGCAAGTTCATAGGGGTTATGTGTCATGTAAAATGTACCTGTACAGTCAGTCAATAAACACGGGAAATGAAGGAAGCATGGATAAAAATAAACATGAAAAATTCAGTAAAACACGTGAACTTTGACCAGAACATGCATAACAGCTTTTTGTTTTGACTGTCTCTGAGTAGCTGTCAGACCCTTCACTGTTTACAGACTAGAGGGTCCAGATTCTCCTTGGGATCTATATGAAATAGTACATGTTTCCTACTGTTTCACACTATGTAGTTTACACAGTTACTACAATATTCACAGGGAATGTTTCTATTTTTGAATTATTTTCTTCATGACCTCAAAAATAGTGAAAATATAGCTGGCTGCTTTGGTGATAACCCTCAGTTTAGGCACAGCACTGCTCACTGCACCCCAACCAACTCAAGCCTTGTCCTCCAGCTGCTGTCCTTACTGCATTGCAGGGAGCATGACAGCTCTTTTGACAAGTGATGACAGTGACATATAAAATCCTCATCCTCTCATGAAAATGGAGCATCTTCATGAAATGGAACATTTTCATAAATGATGCAAAAAACCCCTTTTCTAAAAAAAATTCATTGTTTCTTTTCAGAGCCTGTGAACCATTCCTTACGGGCTACATGAAGAACAGCTCAAGCACAGGTTCTTGACTTTTTTCTTTTTTAAGTCCTTGAGCTTTCCTTTTAGTTTTCATGGAGTCTGTATTCACACTGCATATGTGTGAGGAACTTCTGCTGTGCCTTGTCCCAGGGACTTCTGTGAGCCTGAACTGCAGAATAAATTCAGAGTAACCAAATGAGAGAGCATGTGAGCATAGTGTAGCATAACATATATGGGTAAAAAAAAAGGGATGCTGTTTGCCACTGAACATTTGCAGTCACACGTCAGCCTGCAAACAGCAGGATATTTTCAAGCACAGACATTTTCATCTCTGTTCTGAAATCCCTATCACCTGTCAGGTCTTATGCAATGTTTACTTTATGTATTTCATTGTTTCACTGTGTCAGATAGTCCTTTCCAGCACAGGTTGAAAGAACACGAAGGTCCTCGCTGCCCTGACAAGAAGTGTCTGATCTCTGAACATCCTGGTGCCATTAGTAATGCACACTGGGCTATACCAGTCCTCTGGTGTGAAGGGACACAAAAGTGTTTCATTGCTTATTGAAATACCTCCACAGACTCCTGGACTGATATAAAAAGATACAGAATACTTAAATGGAATATACATTTAGCATATAGAAAGATCAACTAGTTTGACAAAAAAACCCCCCCAAACTAATGACAGTTTTTATTAACGTACTGCTTTCTTGAATGCTCTATTACCACATTAGAAGCCTAAATTTGCAGTTGAAAACAGCTGCTATTTGGCTTACTCACTGTCTAGTTCTTGGACGAAAGTAATCAGTATGTCCTACCAGAATCTCAATCTTTTGAAAAACATATCAGTTTCCATGAACTCTGAGACCAAGAGTTTTCTGCTGAGATTTTTCCCTAAGAAAGTATAGCAGAACTGCTTGACAATGCTCAGAAACACCTGCATCCTACTAAGTAGGTCTTTTTTTGATCTCAGTTTATTTTGCCTTGGAAGAAAAAAAAAAGTGACCATTAGATCTAAACCCAAGCATATTCATTCACCTAGAAGCATCATCCAACTAATATTAGTCACAAACCTTATTGTTGGGCAAAGCGACTCACATTAATCCCATCAAGAATGTGGTGCTGGTACAGTTTGCATCAGCAGAAAAGCACATCTGTCTGTGGTAATGAGATTTATTGTGCAGGGGAAGTCCGGGAGTGTCTAAAACGAATTTAGCATAAAAACCTCAACTACTTTGGGTTGTCATGGAATTGACAAAGGTGTAAGGACAGATATTCCTCCCACCACCCACCTGGCTGTGGTGTTTGCTGCTGCACTAAATACCAAGACTGCCTGTGAGGCACCTCAGCAGAGCTCTGGGGAAGTGACGGTAACCTGAAAGGCACGAATCCTTTCTAGATAACCAAAAGTCAGATAGGAATGAGAAAGCAAAACTGCTAATGCCCAAACACAAGCTGCAAGCACCTTCCTTTTGACAGGTACAGATTGCTTTTATTCAGGTTATGATTTCCAGCATTCAGTAAGCTCAGCTGTACTGTATTATACAGGGAAGATAAGTTTTATATTGCTTTTGCAGTGATAATGTACCCTTACTGCTTTGAAATGAGATTTGTGAAGCACAAAAAGGCAGGTCTATTTCCAAACACTGAGTAACATTTAGGTTACAAGTAAGGAAGTCAAAACAGGCAACAAAGCAGAAAGGGGAGTTGGAAACAGCAAATACACAGAAAATTTAGATACACAGAAGCTTATCCTAAGGTTTACCCATATTCTAATGCTTCAAGAAGACTGAACACTTTGACACAAATTGAAGCGCCTTTGCCAGCCAGACTGTTTGATGTTGTGTTGGCTCTGTGACAATGCCAGTCTGTACAGGAACACTGGCATTGCTTTCTGATCAAAGTGAGCCCTAATGGTATTAAACCTGAGTTGTGCTCTGACGTGCTTTCTTCCCTCAGCTATCAGTTCTCTATTTTGCTACCAGCTTTTTCTTGAGCTGTTGCATTATGATATTCTGCTGGTTTAAAGCATGCTCAGGCTTTTATTTCAGATAATAAGAATTAATATTCCTTTATTTTCTGCTATGCTGAGTAAGGAGACAGGAGGTTGTACATACACAGAAAATGTTGCTTGTGGTGGTGTTACTCAGTTTTTGTTGACTCCAATGATATTGCAAGAAAAAAAGGAAGCAGGAGAGCTTTAACAATTTTTGGATTAAATGCTTGTGCAGTGTAATAGTTAAATATGTCTTTAAAACTAAGCATGTCCTTACATTCCTTTTGTAAAAGGCAGACACAGAGCAACTGTGGCTAGAGCACGATGTGAGTGGGTTACCCCAGCAACCCACGCACCACCCTCAGGATGAGATGCTGCCCATTTGTGTAGTTCTGTCACTTTACACTTGTCTTTGCCTTCACAGATGCTAAAAGGGTCTTATTATTTCAAATAAAAGTAAATTGATCAGATATTATGAAATCAAACATCAGGTGCTCAGAAAATACAGCTCCATTGATGGCAATCAAAGCACAATAGATTTAAACAACTTCATAACTCAAGTCTCAGCTTGCTCATGCTAGTTCCTCGGCTCAGATGTGACATAACCCATCCCAGAGTACTTTACAGAGAACCTACAGATAGAGTTAAGGGTTTTTTCATTTTTTCAATCCCATTTTGTTGACTGTGATTGCAATTATATATGATGCCAATCAGAGTGAGCATGAAAAAATGTGACAGTCAATGATGTTACAGGCTGGATATGAGCTCCTGTAGTCACATTTACCACCTGTCTTTAAATCATTCAATGTGGTCTAACACTGTCTCCTTGGAAGCAAGGAAGTCAAGCAGACTCTTCTTACAGTTTTTGAGTAGCTGTCATTGGTTTAAAATGACTTAGCCTTAGTAGATATTCCATCTTCATTTTATAGCACAATTGACCTGACCTAAATAGCTGAAGACATATCCCTGGCAAGGCTGTAACAGGCATCAGGGATGGATGAGAAGACTCAGTAGAAAACAACTTTTAGATCATTTTACAGAACAACTCAAGCTGAATTTATTATGAAGTTCTGAAATGTCCAAACACATTTTATTGCCTTCTGGTTTCCAGATGGGTCTGCATCTAGAACACCAGAATACCACAAAAATGCTACTTTTTTTCCCTGCTGCAATCAGAAGCCGCTGTAACAGAAGGGTATAGAAAAGTCCGATTCTTAGAGTATGTCTGACATTGCTTTTCAAAAAAAGAGAAGTTTAGAGAATTCGGGTAAACTTTGCAGGGTCATCCAAACATTTAGAATTGCATTAGGACACACGATTCAAACTCTTGGAAGCATATCCTTCACTATTTCCTTGCTCCTAATAAAGGAAGTGGAATACTCCAGTGGGTAAAACTCAAGAGACAGGACTCTCGTTTAGCCTAGCTCTAACAAAAAAAGGTGGCTTTGACAGTATCACTGGACTTCCCTGCTGCTCAGTTTCCCCACTGATCTAGGGAATCACACTTCTAAAGCAACTTGTTGGTGAGTCATGTTAGCACCCTTACTGTTTTCTCTTTTTTTTTAATTAAGTGCATCCATTTACAGTGATGAATTTCCTATTTCTGGAGACAAATTTTATTCAGCATTTTGGGGTTTAATCAGCCAGGTGTCAAGAGGCCTTAGGACTAGCTGGCTCTGAAAGCTGAAGGGATACAACAGTCTCAGAAGCTGCACAGCACCTTGCAAAATGAAGACCACAAAGACTTTTTTTAGTATTTGCACTTCCATTGTAAACCTACGGTCTGCCTCTCCAACCTGGCTCTGCAGTCCTTGTATTCAGCAGGTTTACAGAGCTACCTGCACATACCATGTTCAAAATCCTTGCTCATATTAAGCAAGTGACACCCTATGGAAATCTGCCTGAACCTCATGCATGAACCTCATGGTGAAGGGTAGGAAAACAAAGCTGCTTTTAAAGTTTCCATTTTCATCTGACTTTATGTAAAATTTAAAAACAGGACAAAGTTATAATTTAGCCAAATAATAAATTCATTAATATTAGTTCCCAGTATCTAGAAAGAACAAATAATATCTAAATAAACAAATCTAAATGAGTGAAGACAAATACTAACTCATGGGCTTATATGGAAGTTGGCTGAAACTTGCAGCAATCCTGACTCATAATAAAAATGATTTATTTAAAGATTTATTATGAACATTGCAGGAAAGGTGATAACAGACATGCACCACTTTGTTTACAGTAAAATTTCCTGTAAATTAAAGAGTTCTTATGCTCTGTTTGGTTTTGATTTGGTATTGTACCAGGTATCTGTTTATAAAAGGAAATATGATGGTACAAAGGGTATAAGGTGAATTGCAAAAGAGATTAACAGTCAAGGTGAATTTGCTTTAAATTAAGTCCTAGCAACACAGACAGTGTAGATACCATTAAGACAAAGAAAGTCAGGTAGAGCTTTCATGCACCATTTTTGAGAGCTGACTTGTCTGAAATTCAGGACAGAAAGCTACTCTCCAAAAAGATTTTAAAAAAAAGATTCAGGTGAGTAAGAGATATGGAAGGAAAAAAAATGTTGCAGAGCACAATAAAGGAAAAGTTTGATCTAAAGTAGGCACTGCATTCCAAGGGATTAAGCGTTGAGGATTTTCCCCTTTCTGCAGGGCTTTTTGTTTATAACACTCCCTAAACAGCTTATTAAAGAATCTTTCTGAAGTCATATTTGTATGACAAAGTATGTCACAACCTCAAATCATCCCATCCCACAGAAAATCTTCTGTGGGGACTCTTGGATGGAGATAAAGTATTCACAGTTGGAAAGGAATAATGAAAACACACATTATATGTTTTATCAGAAAACTGGAGAAGAATCTATTTTGTAGAAACAACTCCTTGGGTTGAATTAGCCCTGGAGCCAGCCTGGTATCTCTAGAGATCGGACTTCATGGGTCTCCAGAGTCTCCACCCAGGGAAAGAACATGTTTGTGGATGGAAGCACTGGATCTGGATCATATTAATTCTCCTTTCACATCTAACCAAGATTGACATGGAGGATAAAATTGTGAAATTAGTGACATGATCTGAAGGCCAGGAATTACCTGTGTTCACAGGGTTCACTCCAAATAGTCCTAAGATCCGCTATTCGATATTTAATGCTACAAAATTAATGCTGAATTTTTGAAATCACATAGTGAATCAAATCAGTTTGCAGGCAGTCCTGTGTACACAAGTTCAGTGGTTCAGAAGGTATGCTGGCACTTACCTGGGGGCATGTGCTCATTCATGATGACGAGTGATGCTGGCGTAGGCCTTCTTTTCCTGATCTGCAACACACGTAAACCAAGGAGAGTCATCAGGGCCCAGCAAGTGCAACACACACAAAGCAAAACAAAACTCTGTCTGGTGTCCTCCTGAGTATAGACCAGGCAAAGTTAGAAAAGAAACTCTTTAAAGAACAGCAGCACTTCACTGTCTTACTGACAGCTTGTTTCATCTGACAGCAATCAGGGTCATGCTGCTGCTTGTTCAGGGAGAACAAAGGCACGGGGAGAGCTGTCCAAAATACCTTTAGGATTTGTAATCATCTTGACTTAAGTTTTTGGATATGTATTGCTGAAAAGTATCAATCATATCTTAAAATACTGACATTTAACTTTGCATCAGGAAGATGACTGCAGTAGTTTGTGACCTTGTATGTGCAAATACCTAGTACTGCCATAGCTCTCACAAGTAACAATTAATAACATTTTGCAAGTGCATTTCAGAGTTATTGCAGGCATGCCTTCCAATGAACTTATATTTCTAAACTGTTGTCAGAGGTGTTACTACTGTTCTTTAACTAAAAGTACTCCAGTATTTAAGACTTTAAAGAGAGTATTTCCAAAACAACAGATTTTACATACCAATATATAGTCCTGAATTATATACAACTCTCCAGAGTTTATCTGGGTAACTACTTTTGTTCCATTAACAGTGGCTGAACTGCATGGTGTTGGAGTACCCTCCTATAAAGCACACATTTGCATTGAAAGCTTTGTGTTGCTTCACTAAAGCCTCCAGGCTTGATATTCTATTGAATTTAAGAGAGGGACCAGGAGCATTTAAGCTAGAAACCATTCTGACATAAAACCTCAATGTCAGTGCGTTTGTTCTTTTTTATTTGCTGAGCCAACATCTGTATTTAGCTGGGTTCAAATTTTGCTTTCAGAGGTGTAAATGGAAAATTACATCATCAGGGTTAATGGGTTTATTCCAGATTAGTGTAACTGTAGCTGACTGTAGACTTTACTATTTTAATTTCATCACACACCCAAAGTGAAACTGTATAGCACTTGGAATCAAACTCACAACACACACACAAAAAAAGGTCTGCCCATAAATACAGGGAAGAAAATAGGCTACAGCATTTCAAAAGGCATGGGAATTCCAGGAAATCCTAATCCTATGGTTCTCACAGATTTCAGAAAAATACCAGAACACATTCTGCTTGAACTCATTGCAGAACTGTTCTGCAAGGTACGGACATCTCGCAGCTCAGAAGCACCTACGGACAAAATGAGGACCCGCAGCAATTCTTTTCTGCACTCTTCTAATATTTTGCATTCAATGGTCTCTCACAACTCACTGTTTTCTGGAAAATGTGTCTGCCTTTTAAGACACATCAGAATATTCAGGAAACCAGATACTTGTCCTAAAGATGCAGATAATTTCATAGCTAATGGTATGGAATTGTCAAGGTTGTAATATTCCCCTGGTATCGTCTAAAATGAGACTTACCCAAATAGAAGCAAATGTTGAGAAGGACTTGCACTGAGAGAAATATACTGGGTCACCTAATTAAGATTTATTCAGTTTCCTCACAAGGCTGCCTGTGACCTTTTTTTATGCACATCTACACATATCTATACACAGTAATAGATATCTTTTCCTCCTTAGACGTCTGTACTTACATATATATATATATATATCAGTACAGTATATATACATAAATATATATATATAATTATGTGTATCTTTTGGGAGTGAGTTAAAACCTAAAATAGCATCCCCATTATTCCAATGAGGACATAAGTAAGGCATATTTCCATATGAATATATTTTTCAGACACTTAAAGCACTTTAGGAATTACATAAAAATGGAGTAAAATCATGAGAAATACAGGAAGAAATTGAAGTGATGACTATCATGCATAACAACAACTGTACTTTCTCATGTTAAAACAAATGGTAAATAAGATGTCTTCTTCCCAATATTTCCATTAGGTACCTATTAGCAGCTTTGTGTTTTGCTTTATGTACATATGACATACTTGATTTGTTGAGAATGTATTCATTGCGTTCATGCAAAGTGTAAGTATTAGGGTACAAGTGCAGTTACAGAAGAGGCACAACAAATATATGCTAAAAGACCTACCCTAGGTAAAGAAGCCTTATTCTGGCTAGAGGACACATATCCTTCTCTCTTTAGGTGTATCCAACATCGTTATAACCTCCAGAGTATTTAATCTACAGTTTCACTAATATAAGCTAGAAAAGCCTTTAGGCCACAAGTATCACCTGTTCTCACCCACATCTTGCCCCATTCCTACCCCATTCCCTCAAAACAGTGAAGGAAACACGTCTTCCTTACCTGCTCAGCTGCCTCGGGATCGATTTGGCTCTGGAACAGGGGCACAGCAAACTGTATTTTTTTGGGGCTGTTGGGCTCCATTGTGATGCTGAGGTGAGTCAGACAAGAGAAGAGCCTGGAGCTTGGGACTGGGTCTGTGCCTCTGCCCCAGCGCCGTCCCCGCAGCCAGGCTGAGAGCTCCGCAGGAACAGCTGTAACTCCCGACTTAGCACGGGAATCTGCGTGAGCTGAGCAACCCCCTTATTCCACATCCACAGAGATGCCACTGCCTTGGCTATTTTCTTTTTTTTTTTCCCCCTCTCCCCTCTCTTCAGCAGCCCTTCAGATCCTCTCAGCAGAAAGCTGAAGGGAACAATAAGCTAATTGTGTACCAACTCACTTCTACATATGCCAAGCATTCACTCAGAAGCTAATTGAAAATGCAATACTAGCATTGCATGGCCTGGAGCCTTGGGATTTGAAAAAGAGGATCTCTCCACTGTATATTACTAACTGGCTGCTCAGAAGTGCAATGCAAGCTCCCTCTGAGTATTGCTGATGGGCTCTTAATTATTGATGAACACAAGTCAGGAAGTTTTCAGATTTTAGGGGTGGAGGTAGGAGGAGTGGTGGACGTGATAATTCGATCTCTGTTACAGTGTGCCAGCACCGCTCTCCTCTTTTCACATAGCAAACAATTCCCTCTGCTCTATCAAATCTCTTTTAAAACTTACTGTTTTAGAAACTCCTAAATTTTACAGGAAGATTTTTGGTGATGTTACACAGGTGCCCACAGTTTCTTGAAGCTTCTGTGGTGTGCTAAGTGGGTTTGCACCTTAGGTCTGGTTTGCAGATTTAGACTATGATTTCTTCTGGTAGGCTCCATTTCACGTGACTCCGGATAGTGAGAACACCCACATTGGAGCCAGTTCTCTGGGATCCCTCATGCTAAGCACATCAGCAGGCATCTCATTCTATCCTAGTTAAGTGGGTTATGGTGTTTACTCAAGATTACATTTTGTCTCCATTAACTCTAGAAAAAGGAAAGATGATTCAGACTGGTCAGTCACTTTTGGATGACTAAAATATAGAGACTAAATCCTACTTAAGGGTACAAAATCTGTGCCTCATTCCAAGAGCAGGAAAATAATTTGGTCAATCATATCAACAGTACTCTTTTGTGAATATAAGTGATTTTCACTTGCCATTTCACGTTAATTCAAAAGAAGTGCGTGAAACAGTACCCAGCAACCACTGACTTAACCTACCTCTTTGCAAAACTCAGAGGAATTTGAAAATGTTCTTTTTTCAGGCCGCTGAGAGCACTAAGGATTTTCACAGTTCACCACAAGCTTATTGAGTCACTGAGTACTTTCCCATCTGTGCCAGTGGAGGAGGCTGGGAAGGAGCGAGGATGGTGGATAAGAACAATGCACCGGCCATACACACAAAACAAACCAGCAAGTCAGAGATTAAATACTTGCTCGGCTTTGATTTTTGCAAATTAAAGCTATAACACAGTCTCGGAACACCAGGCTGTTTCTGAACAGAGGCAAGCACACAAGCTAGCTGGTTTATGGAGGACCTGATAAGGCTCAGGACGTGAGAATACACTAAAAGTTAAGGATCCAGTTGGCTCAATGATCAAAAATAACTCTCAGTGAGGGCCAAAATTCCCCTCCTCATTCAAATCAAAACTGCTGTGAACCATAGTGGTTTCCAGCTGACAGCTAGACAATTCTCCTGTTCCATTTCTTGTGATAGTTTAGGTGGCATTAACTCAGACATTTGAATCACAGAAAGGTCAGTTTGGTGGGGGCCTTCTGAAGATACTTGGTCTCACAGCTGCTCGAAGCAGGACCTGAGATCAGGTTATTCTGAGCTCTCTGCGTTTGAGTCCTGAATATTTTTGGTGCTTAAGTGAAATGCTTAGTTTCATTTACCACAAGAAATGAAAGAGATGCGTAGAATACTGATATTCAGTGTTTCATATGACCATTTTAAGCCTTCACTATTCCTACAAAGACAAAACATAATTTGCTTTATAAACTTCCACAAATGAAGCCAGAGTGCGGTTGCAGCAGTTGTGCTGGCACAACTAAGTCTGAGACACTAAAGTAAGAGAGGCACACAGTGCTTTCACCAGGACAATTAATGAGTTGTTTTCAGGACAGTCTAATTACCCAATTTCACAAGTCCTTCATGCACAGATGTGCCATTATCTTCAATGACAGCTTCAGACATGCCAGGGATATATACACACCCCCAGGGTTACACCCGGGGGAGGACATACACAGGGATCTGAAGTTGTGGGTTTCTTCTTCTATTTTCATATAAAGAAAATAGTGTTTGTTTTTGCAGTCCCAGATAATATCAGACAAATGTTTTCCAGATGCATTGCTACCATAAATATTAATAAATGGTATATTTTAAATATAAAATTTCTCTAGAAAAAACCTGTTTGCCATAAAATAGCTATTGTAGCTATGAAACTTCATGTATTAAATTGTACAATTGCAATTCTAGTATATATTCCTGATTACAGGAGCTATAATGATCATTGCAAAGGCTTAAAATTAGTTATGTTAATGACAAAGTAATTTGAGAAAACATATTCAGATAGTAAAAATTTATTAAAATATTAAATGCTCAAAGGATTATAACAGTGTGTTTCAGCTCTAGATTGCTGGACATTGCTGACTAAAGGAACTGTATCTCAAATGCATTTTTATTAATGGTATATAAGTAAAAAGCTCAACAACCTCACCAAAAATCAAACTAAAAAAACCACTTTTTGGCAGGTTCTGAAAGGAGATGGACAACAGGACAGAACAGGACACAAGGACAAATCCTTAGTGGGGCTGCTGTGCCTGGGAGAGAGGCCTCCCAACGATGTGATATGGGAGTATTTGCCTCCTGCAGCTTTTCTCCCTGTGCTTATTTGGGGCTGGCTGCCCAACAATCTTCACATGCACTAATACAATAACAGGATATTTAAAATAGTCTAAGAGGCATACTGAGAGAGCACTCAGATATAGCATTTCAGAATTCCTACCTTGGCTCCCTTGTACACCAATTTGCCACATTAGAAGTCTCCAGGCAAAGTGCACTGGCATTTTCTATAGACTGCTCATAGTCTGGCGAAGAGCTGAAACACATTTAAGTACTGACACATCCTTACAGCTCATCTTCTGTTTTTAGTGCAGTCCCAATAATTTCAGTTTCAGATGCCTTTATGATTCAGCTAAAACTATAATGGAATTAAAAATAATAATAACTGTCTAAGATCTTTCCTTCCTATGTCATTCTCTGTGTTCTGGTATGAAGCACTGCCTTTTAAAATATCCTGCTGTAGGGATGAGTTGTGGAAGCACTCATAACTCCTGCTTGAGCTATTTTTCCTGTTGTCTTAGGAGAATTTTATTTCTTGTTTTCAGCCAAAAACAAGGCTGCTGGGATGGGAATTCAAGAGTGTCTGTTCTGAACTCTCTTTACACAATTTTTGTTGTAGCTGTGCTCTTCCTCAGCCCCTCTGGTGTGGTCAGAGACTACTGCAGCATCACTCTTGAGAGGAGAGCTGGAGTTCATTGTAAAACAAACCTGCTTAAGGCTTTGGCTCCTAAATTCACCAGTGCAGGTGCAGAGAAGCCCTAAGTTACAGTGCCCTGATCCAATGGGCTGCCTTTGCAGAGCAAGGGCTCAGCTTGGAAGCGGCAATTCTTCCAGCATAACTCTTAGACACTACTTTATTCCTCACTGTAGCCACTGATATATGAGTGATTTAACAAAGATATGTTCTGTGCTTTCCTTGGGGTCTCCAGCTGACACCTCTCCTCACAGCAACATGTCCTCAGCATATTGCTGGGCAGCCCCAGCAGCATCAGAGGGAGGGACACTGCAGACCACATTGGCTTTCTGCTACAGCCAAAAGGGCCTCAGCATGCCCCTTCCTTCTGCCTTTTTCTATCAAACTAACGAAGAGCTTCCCCCCTGCCTTTGCCCACACAGAGGCATCAGCTTCACAGCTCTTGGTGTTGGCCCTGAGCAGAAAGAGAGGGAGAAAGCATGAACACTGGATATGGCCTTTGCTGTGCACACCATACCTGTTCATGGACAGGTTTTCCTCTTGGGGGTCTGCACTGTGCCTCACTCACAGGTGCTAAAATCAGATAGAAGCCTTGAAGAATAAAAAATTACATATTCAAAATGACCCTGTAATTTTCCTTTCAGAACAGCATTGCAGACAGGGTGACTCCCACTTGGCTGCTAGAAACACAGCCTGCTATTTATATATGTAAAATGCAAAGAATTTAAAATCTGTAGGGGTGGGAGAATGTAGAGCAGATCTCATCTGTCTCACGACTACCAAGTGCAGCTCAAGGAGAAGAACAGAAAGTCTTTCTGAGCAGTGACAGAGTCAGTGGGACATTCAGTGAGAGCTGTTGTCCTGGTAATAGCCTAACCCAAATTTCTATCCTCAGTTTTCATCCACAGCATATCAGGTTTGGACTTGTTTATGTACTAACTAATATGTACATACATACAGCCTAGATAAGTAAAAAGATACAGCTATTTCTATTTATACAAGCTCTTTAGTTAAGGTAATCATTCCTCAGCAGTACAGTTTTAATCAGAATCAGTTTAAAGTTACTTCATCTGAGCATGTAAGAAATTTCACTGTCTATTCCAGTCTTCCTCTGAAACTCACAGCTCTCCACACTTTGAAGTAATGTACAAACATTTACTGCTAGATCCTATCCACTACCATCAATAGAATACACATATCCAAAACATAGGAAATGAGCTGGATTAATGGGACATAACCTCACTAGACAGTCAAAAGATTCTTGCCTAATATGGACTATAGTTCAATAGTGCAGAAACCAAAAATCTGGTACTGGTTTTAGGGGGGTATTTCAGCAGGAAGTCATGCTACAATTTGCTTCCTTACCAAGAATAGGGTAAATCTAATACAACTTTCAATAAACAGAACCCTGTAGTGTACATAGGTTTTAGAATAAACTTATGTTATTTCCATATTAAATCTTTAATGCAAAAGTTGACTGACTGTATCACTGCTGAATTAAACAACTGAAATATAAAACTGAGTTGTTACTGTCAATTTTTTTAAACAAAAGTTAAAATATAGAACACAGAGAAGATGACCAAGGAATGAACATCCACAGTTTCAGAGTCTGAGTTAGAAAAATTCCTGTGCAAACACACATTCCCAGGCAGAAAATGAAAAGTCACCAAGTAGCTATAAAAGCTCAGTATGCCAATTTCAGAACATGCTCTTAAAATTCTCGTTTTTGAATTTGAGACTCTTCAGATGTCCCTTCTTTCTTGCCTCCTCCTCCTCCTCTGAGAACATACTAGACTGAAAGAGGTCACATCAGTCCTCAAGGTCCTGCCTGCAGCATCTGCAAGCAAGGGACTGAGCCAGTCAGACACACCTGGAGGCACACCTGGAGGACAGGATCCAGGTTTTGGTGACCTGGGCAAGATGGCTGGGGCACAGTTGTTTGCTATTTCCTATACAAGTGTTGGGAGTAGCAGGAAGGGACCTGCTCCATGAGCAGGGACAAGCCAGGAGCCAAGGGCTGCCTCAGCTTACAGATTGCACAGCAAGCAGAACAGAACAGCTACTCACTCACTGAGGCAATTCTGGCTCTTCATCGCGCTGCTCTCTCATTGCTACCATTGCTTTACTTAACTGTTGTCCAGGATTTCTCCTTTTACCCTTACCAAAAGAGAAAGATATATTTCTGTATGTATTCACCATCATGCAACAAGCATCTATGCAGAATTACATAATATACAAGCTGTAAGAAGTTATTAGGTGATTTTTTAAAAATTGTTTTGCCTTCTATTGTTAGAACTCTCATAACAATATCGTGCATTTTTATTCAACGGCATGAATATGAAAGATTACCGTCACATCTAAAATCACATATGAAAAATCAAATTTGTTTTATGTCAAGTTAATGAGTTTCCTGTTTTTCCTGAAAATCAAATAATGTATCAGTTTTACATTATCATGTTAATTCAAAAGAAAGCGTTGCATTGGACTCAAGCCATCTAACCACCAATAATTCTATTTTATGACATCATCCAAGTTTCAGAGTTTTGGCTTTGTTCCCTATTGAAAAAAAATCCTCCAAAAGAAAATTTTCCCAGTAGTTTATGTTTTGTTTTACACTGTTAGTCACGACTTTTTCTGTTTTACACTGCTAGTCGTGAATTACTTCAGTTTCCAAACTGGGCTCTTGTTCCCTCTCCCCAGTCTGTATCTTCTTGTGGCCAGTTTCACTGAATTAGATTTATCTGTGGTATAACAGATTGTAAATATCCTGACCCATGCCATGTTTCCAGAGTAAGCTGTTTGCCCATCGGTACACAAAGTCAAAGGGCAGCACAAACGCTGCCCCTCCATGCTCAGCAGAGCAGTACTTGGTGGCTGGACAGCATCAGCAAGGCTCCATGTTGTCACTTTAGTGGACACAGCAATCAGAACAAGCCAATGCTGAGGAAATGCTCAGCAGGGAGCATCTTGGACATCCCTTGCTTACTAAAAGCAGGCTGCCAAGGGCTTGTACACCACAATTTTAGAAAAACTTCTAGGCAGTCTTCTCTCTCTGAAGGTTATGGTCAGCAAAAGTACCTGAAAGAGCTTCATGAGCATATTGGTTCTTTTGGCAGGGACAGGTCCGCTTTGAGTTCTGTCTCCAAAACAGCATTGCAGAAACTACCAGCAGCAAGAGTCTCTCCTCCTTCTTACAGCTGGTGCCAGGACCATCCTCAGTCCTTTCCTTTCCAGCTCTCAGACACAGTGCTGTGGCTGAGGTGCAGCTGTGCCTTACAGACATCACAGCACTAACCCAAATGATGTGGGGGTTGCTCCCACCTTTGCAGCCATTGCTTCCAGTTGCTGAATGCTGAGATGCCTCCACATTTCAGCAGAGGTGATTTTTGTAGCTTTTCACTATAACAGAGGGGGCTAGAAAAATACTTATTCACCTTAAAAAAACCCAGTCAAAACTCTCCACTACAAGGCCCACAAACCTCTGTCTGATTTGAGCTGTGCCACGGGCATGTGTTGCTCTGCAGCAGGCTAAAGACCAGTCTGTCTTACTACTAACAGGGGTGTTGCTGTAACATATCCAGCAAGCTCTCAGGGTTTCAAAAATACAGCCCTTGACTTTATATTAGAATCACAGAATCCACCAACTTCAAGTAGCACCATTCAGCACCACTCTGTGGGCCCAGCCTCCAGCCAGTTTATAACCCAGTAAAGAGTGCACCTGTCCAAGTCATGGGCTGCCAGCTTCTCCAGGAGAATGCCATGGGAAACAGTATCAAAGGCTGACTACACCCACAGTCTTTCCCTCATCCACCTAGGTGGGCCACCTAGTCATAAAAAGATCACATTGGCTAAGCAGGACCTACCTTTCCTAAATCCATGCTGGCTGGGCTTGATCCTCTGGTTGTCCTCTAGGTGCCATGTGGTTGCACTTAAGATAATCTGACCTATAACCTTCTCTGGCACTGAGGTCAGGCTGGTAGGCCTGTAGTTCCCAGGATTCTCCTTCCAACACTTCTTGTGGGTGGGTGTCACACTGGGAAGTCTCCAGCTAGGACTTTGCTGGTTAACCAGGACTGATGACAAATGATGGAGAGTGGCTTGGCAAGCTCTTCTGCCAGCACCCTTAGTACCCTCAAGTGAATCCCATCCGGCCCCCCAGACTTGTGAGAGTTTAAATGGCACAACAGGTCTTTAAATATATACTCCTGGATTGCATGGGGCCTGTTCGGCTCCCTGTTCCAGTCTACCAGCCCAGGGGCTGGCTGCCCAGAGGGTAACTGCTCTGTCAAAGACTGAGGGAAAGAAGGCATTAAGTACTTCAGCCTGCCATGTCCAATAAATGATGGAGCTTTTCCTCATTCTGCCTCTTGTTGTGAATGTACTATAAAAAGGTTTTATTATCTTTCACAGCAGCGGCCAGATTGAGTTCTAGCTGAGCTTTTGCCTTGTAATTTTTTTCTACGTGACGTAATGACATCCTTGTGCTCTTCCTTGCCTGCTCCTTCTTCCAGTCTCTTTTTTTTTCCTCAGTTCCGGTGAAAGCTCCCTGTTCAGACAGGCCAGTCTTCCCCACCAGCTGTTCTTTCAGCACATGGGGATGGCCTGCTCCTGCACCTTTAAGATTTCCTTCTTAAAGTATATCCAGCCTTGCTGAACCCTGTAGTTATTAAGGACTGTTTCGGAAGGGCCTTTCCAAACCAGTGTCCTGAACAGGCCAGACTCTGTCCTCTGGAAGTTCAAGGTACAGATTTTGTTGATCCCTCTCCTTCCTTCACCAAGAATCAGAAACTATCATTTTGTGGTTCTGTGGTTGAAGGCTGTCTTGAGCACAGCATCTCCTACCAGCCCTTCTTTGTAAACAGATCTAGTGGGACACAACCCTGGTAGGCTCACTTACCAGCTGTGTCAGGAAGGTCTTCCACACACTCCAGGAACCTTCTAGACTGCCTCCTCTCCTCTGTGTGGCTTCCAGCAGACATCTGGCAAGTTAAAGCCTCCCACAAGGACATGGGCCAACGATCATAAAACATCAGCCAGGCGCTTATCAAATAGTTCATCAAAACCACGACAATCTGCCACCTCATCCCGGCTGGGTGGTCTGTAACAGACTCCCACGGGATTTTTGCCTTGCTGGCCTTCCCCCCTGATTCTCACCCACAGGCACTCAACCTTATCATCACTTTCCTTGGCTCTGTACAGAATAAACCCTCCCTGATGTACCTATCCAGCCGGCTGTCCCTGCTTCCTTACCCGTCCCTTCTGAAGAGCTTATAACCATCATTGTAGCGCTCCAGTCACGCGAGTCATCCCAGCACATTTCTGGGAGGGAGACTGTCATGGCTTTCCTGCTGCACAATGGCTTCCAGCTCCTCCTGTTTGTCACAGACACTGTGTGCATTGGTGTAGAAGCACTTCAGCTGGGCTATCAATTCCACCCCCACCACTGGCATGTTGCCCCTAGGCCCATCTCTAGTGAGCCTGGTCTTACCTCCCTCCCCCTTCCAACCCAGTTTAAAGCCCTCTCAAATCAGCACTACCAACCTGTGGGCTAGAATCCTTTGCCCCCTTTTGGCCAGGTGAACCCCATCTGTCTCCAGCAAGCCTGGTGCCATATGAACCAACCCAGGATCGAAAAAGCCAAAATTCTACCAAGGGTACAAGTCCTTAAGCCACACATTGATCAGGTTGGTTCTCTCGTTATTCCTCCAGCCAACTGGCAGTGCAAAGGTCACTATCACAGTAAACTTTAGAAAAGCATCCAAAATATCTCTGGCAATCCCGTCTGGCTTTATTTGCTGCAAATTTGATTGATCAATACTTACGCGCCACTAGTAAAGCTGCCTTAATCTGCATATAATTCATATCAAATTCTAGGCTGGCAGAAAAAAAGACGACACTAATTTGCAAGGAAAGTAGCAGTTTGAATCATGAGACAAATGAAAAACTGTCCATGCTCAAAAAATCATTAGGATAAGTCAACCAGGTTAGCTGTGTGTCCAGTAATGATGATGGCTGTTCCTAAGGCACAAACAAAATTGTCAACAGAAATTGATACCACCTCAGCTTAACCTATATGACAAATGCACTAAAATAATTTTTAAGCAGTTTATAGACATTCCTGTATGTCACTCAGAAAATATTAGCTGGAAATATCTTTAAAAATGGCAAAGATCTGTTATCCAGATTACGGAAAAACAGGTACTTTTATATCCATTAGTTTTAGCAGTTTTTAGAAATGTCATTTTGAAATATCTTTATTTTAAATTATGGCCAAACCTCAGAGATCTGCCTTCCATCAGCTGGATGAAAATTTGGCAGTATTTCTCATTTCTCAGGATATATTAAACACTAGGATTTGCACTGCTGAGATCAAATGTTCTTACAAGCTACAAGCTGAAGTACCTCAGATACTCTGGGATGTTACCAAGTGACCTTTCTTGGCAGAGCAGCAGGAAGTCAGGCTGATGTCTCCATGGAAGATGCTGCTGGCAGCTACTGCTCAATTGCTGCCAGCTCCTGAAGTGCTTTCCCCCATCACTGCTTGAGAGCTGCAGCTGTCACCTTCCTTGGAAAGTCGCTTTGAGCAGCTCAAAGGCACAGGACCTGCATTAGTGGTCAAGTGTGTTAATTGATCGGGCTGGGGGACCAGGAAAGCAGGCTGAGTAGGTTTTGGGTCTGTGCATTTGAAAAGGAAGGTTGCAGCCATGTGGGTCTGGCTGGCTGATCTCCTGTGGTGCTCTGGAATGGAGCTGTGTGCTCATGCAAGCAGTAAAGCAAGGCAGGAATCTACTGCAACTTCCCATCTTGTACGGATTGCCATGGGTCAGCGCTGCCAGGGCTCGCACTGCAGCTTTTCAACATGCACAGTCAGGGTTTCAAGAAAGCTCTGCCTCGGCTTACAGGGACAAACTCTGAGGAGAGTCAAGAACAACCAACTTCTTGGACCAGCAACAGAAGCCAATGACTTTAAGGGAGTGGTTTTAAGTGCCAACATTGCTCTCGCATTTCAGGCTCCCTTGAACATCTGAAAGCTTTTTTGGAAAGCCAGGTCCTGAGCTTTCCTGCTGTTCCCCATTCTGTGTACTGTTTGATCAAATCTATCTTACTTATTTTGCTTAAGAGTAAACCATGCACAATGCAAAACACTGACACAGATGATAGGCAAAATAAATATTTTATTGGTTTAATATACACTTTTTAAAAGAAATCAGCCCTTGTGTGTCTTCCTAACACAATTTAAAATTTCATAAACTTTTTCATATAATATTGTGATATTTGAAACTATTTTTGATTAAAGACCTTGACATGGTATAAAGAGTTTTAGTAGATGGAACTGGCAAAGGAGTAAAGAGAGTTAAAGCACAGCCAAAAGGGATATTACAAATCCACTAAATGTCTATTTGACCACATAAAAACTCCAATGACTTCCAATTTGCTCCATTGGAACAATTGGATATTCATCAGGTTGACTGAAAATACACTCAGTGAGGGATGGAGAAGGAAAAGAGATTTTTTCCATTTTCCCCATAATATAAGCAAGGTCATTCATGCATTCCAAGTTGCAAATCCTAATTGCTTTCAGAAGATAGTATTTTTATTGCATTTTGGTTAATATGAAGCAGAAGAGAACTTCTCTTGGTTGGACTGCAAGTAGTCAACACCAAAAAAAACCCACCCCAGTGCTTAAATAAGGCACTTTCCTATAGAGGGATGACCAAACAGTAAGGAAGCAAATAAAGTTAGTTAAAAGTTGTCTTCTACACAAAGATAAGGCTTTCAGTGTCAGAACTTTAAGTAGTTTTAAGAGTAACCTCATGTCATTCTACCACTCTGCTAACAGTAACCGCCCCAAGAATTAAGAGCAATTTTTACAACAAGATTGTTTCCTTCTTTTGAAGTGGCACTAAGTAACAGCAGTGGAAACCATTATTGGTTATTTCAAGCTCTTAAAGTGGATCAGTTATTGCACAATAAATACCTCATAGAGGTCAGTGGTTTGGGAGGGGTTGTTGTGGGATTTTTTTTCTATTTTTTAAAAAAAGCTAGGCTGAATGTCTATGTGTTATTTATAAATTGGTTACGTCTGGAAATCTTCAAGTTTCATGGTGCATCATTAGACAAAGGAATTAGCTACATAAAAATTTACAACAGGGACATACAAATAAATACAAAACCTTTCAGAGTGACACAGTTTTGCTGATGCTTTAAGGAAAGTAATGTTAAAGTGTCTAAGTCCTTACAGAGGACTTGCAGGAAACGTCCACATTGGAGAACCAAGTGCTGAACACAGGAGCCCATCTCAGCAGCTTCAACACCTCCTGAAGCAAAACCAACATGACACTTTCACCAGTGGGTGCTGCCCAAAGCAGAATCCCACAGCACTTCCGACTACATCCAACCTTATAAAGAAAAGGAAGATGAAGACCTATATTAGATTTTTGGAAGTCTGCTTGTTATGTTTAAGTATGTTTTTTGATACTATTCATATCTAAGGGAGGCAAACTACAGAAATCCTCCTGCATGATGCAGTCACATAAAAAGTTATCGCACAGCACACTGAAACTAAAAATCAAGGGCCACTCTATAGAATGGGCCAAACTACAAACCAGCTGATTTTCCAAATCGATCCAGGATTATTAGCATTCTCCACATTTAATGAACTTAAATTTTGATCATGTGTGTTTCATGGGGAAAATGCAAACAAAGCAAGGTTTAAGTTAGCAATGATATTTCATACAATTAAAATAAAAATAAAATCTGGTTCTTGCAGATCCCCAAAGATTACCTGTAGTACCAGTTTCAAGGCTGTGTATCTTGTTTTGCAGTTGCAGATCTGCTTTGGGGTGACACAGCTGCTAACAATCCACTTACTATTTCTCGTCTTATTTCACCAACAATAGATTCCTTGATCTGAAAGGGATTAGCCAAAGTTTTAAGGTCAGTAAGTTATATAACCAATGGATAAAACTAAATGATATTGCAGATATGTTTGACACTACCAACATATGAAAACATGCACCACCAAAAAGTCAACTTTCAAAACTGCAAATGGAAAAACATTAGAAGAATGGAAAAATAACTGTAAGTAATTCTGAAGTTCTTGCAAATTGTATAAATGAAAACCAAACTGGTCTACTTTTCCAGATGGTAAATATATTTGTGTTTTACACTGAGGATATCTGGTTTTATGCTAAGAAAAAACACATTTCAATTATGCAAAGTTCTGAAAAAAACATTTCAGGATATATACATCAAAAGTATCCCAAATGCACTGCTTTTTGACAAATTGTTATTCTCCTGAAAAGGAAGGCAGGACTGATCTCCTTCACAAATGGATTACACAGTAGAACAGGTCCAAGTCCATGAATATGAGCTATTGTTTTAATATAATTCAAAAGGAGACAAATCCTAATTGTATACTTTCAGCAGGAAAGACACAGAACTTCAACAGTTGCTCACATCATCAATGGGCCACTGGGGTGTGATCTATGCCAGCGAAGGCTATTTTTCACAGGATTGTGACAAAGCATTTACCCATTAAGTTTTATATAAAACACACTTAGGAGTTTCTAGTAGCAGGCATGTGAGTGTGGGTGACACTGCAACAAAAGAAGAGCCGAGCACTGATGATTACAGTAAAGAAAACAAAGGAGAAAAGGAAGCAAAACTCAGTTCTACAAGAGCATATTATGCTGGAAAGGAGCAGGGCATGACAAAGAAAAACAATATGGGCTTCTTGCAAGTACAAGAAATCTTTGTCACCAGCTTATTTTTTTGGATGGTCCTCAGGAGGCACAAGTCAGATGCAGTTCCAAGGACAGAGGAGGACAACGACTGTGAGAGCGTATAGCGGGGTAAGAGCCAGAGCCTGGCCCAGGGCACGGTCACACACAGAAACACTCAGCAGCCCAGTTAAGCAATACATTTTTCTTTTTCATGTAAGTCTCCCCTTTTCCTGGTGCGTCAAAAGGATTAAGCAACAACGTCAGAAGGGTGGCAGTAGCATTAGCAACAGGTTATTTATCCCTTGTTCTCTTTGGCAGGCAATTCAATCCCTAAACCATTAGTGGCAAAGTTCCTCATTTCATTACTACTTTGCATCAAGCAGAAATTCAGAGACTATATTATTGGGAAACAGGTTTCCAGTTGGGTTGTTTGCTGATTAACAGACAAAAGAAAAGCCATTGTGTAACAGGGCCTGTTTCACCAACCGCTGCAAGTCCAGAGGATGTCTGTGCTGATGCACACTGATGCACAAAGCTTTAGAACCACTGTCAGTGTAGAAAGGGCTTTGGGATTTAGAACTGTAGGCACAGGGAAACCTGCACACACCACCCCAACTGTCCAGCAGGCGTAAGAGAGCTCCAGTGCTCTCTCCACCTTTCTTCTTTGGTATCACATGGGGTGGGTCTGTGAGTACACTACAAAACAGTCATTCTGTACCCTTCTCTCAACAGACAGACAAAAATAAACTTCACTTTCCAAAAAAAAGCTGATAAAAGCTTCCCAAATTAGCAAGTAAATGGTCTAGTATGACAGACAGTCTTGTAACAAAGTAGAGACTGGAAGCAAAGCAGCTCCTTTTCTATTCTCAGCTCTTCCAACAGCTTCTGGCTTGACCTTAATTATTTGAGCTCTCTGCTTCTCACCTTCCTGTCTGGACAACAAGGCCACCCTCCACTGCCTCTTTCCACAGCCTCTGTTTCCTCCCCCCTCCAGGCTCAGCAAGGTCACTCCTGCGTGGTGAGCGCAGCACTGACTCCTGCAGTGACTCAGTACCACCCGTGTGGCATGACCAATGGCCAGTATTTGTCTTTTTCATTATAAATTATTTAGGGCAAGGTGCACCTTCTATTTGCTCTGCAGAGGGCACAGCCTGCTGCCAAGGCTTCCTCTGTACAAAAGACAGAAAAGCAGTCAATGAATGCTGCATCAATTATTTTTAGCAAGTGAATGAAAAATTGATCATTTGAAAAATGAGAGAACCATTCATTTATGGTACATTTACTACATTGATACAACACCAATACTCAATACTGCATTGAAAGCATAGTATCACATTCATAGACAATTTTACAACAGTAAGCCAATGATCTTTCTCCCTGAAAAAGAATTACCATTACTGCAATATTATGTTGCTGCTAAACAAAGAACTGATTGAGAGTGAAGTGTGCCACTGTGGCAAACCTGGAGACTGGTGCTCTTCACCTACTAATGAAAAATGGGAACGAGGCTTTTCACAGTGCTTATACTTCTGAGCTTGAAGCATATTTTCTATAACTAAAAGAATTATTTCCTACTCTATTTTCTTTCCATGCCACTTCTTCATGGCAGCAGCTGGTGAGGTTTTATGCTCAAGACAGTAAGATGAGGAAGCCAACACCTGCACACATGAACAACCTACAGACACTTTGATGGATGTTGAGCTAACATGGATTTGAACAGAAAATGGCAAAGGGAAGATTCTCTGTCAGACCATCTCTGTCCCATAAAGACTCACTACAGCCTCTTAAAGCAGATGGCAACAGTGTAACTTCATTAAATGCCAATTATAATGAAGAACTGTTTGCAAAATCAAAACTTCCACTGCTCTTAAGCAGAAAGATCTTTAAACTATCACATCTTTTAAATTGGAGAAGAGCGGAGTGAGAGAGCCTAGTGGCACTCCTAGTGACACTGTGACTTACACAAGTCAAGCAGTAAGTACTTCATGTGATAATCCTGTGGAGGTCAGGCTGTATTTCATCAAGAGAGTTACTGTGTGGTGTTTTAACACTTCATGTTGTTGAATATTTTTCTGTGGGAGTTCGTCTATTAATGCCAAAAGTTAACACCATGGGGTTTTTACTGGAGCAAATAGTTACAGGTCAAAGTTCACATGCATTACAGCCCACCCAGGCACAGCCCACCCAGGCATGTCACACCCACTGCCTGGCTTTTTTCTCCCCTACACAAGTCCACACAGCTACAGAGAATGGGAGGAATAAGCAAGGGTTTAGTATCTGTGAGTGCATACATCAAGAATGCATCCTACCAGATTTCTCTTTTGACAATGAAACTGTAATTCCTTTGCTAACAACAGGGCTATTTAAGCAAGGCATATTTCAATTTATGCTCTGTTTTAGCTCTTACGAAAGAAAGATTTTCCTGATATTTGTTTAATAGCATGTTCTGGCTCTGCAAGATCTACCAGGTGCTTTGAGCCAATGCATCTCCACTCTGACCTGCAAAACTCCTCATGCTGAGAACCCTGAGTTGATCTGGAACCCACTGCCAATGAAGTTAAACTGAGGGACAATCTCTGTGTGCTCAAATACTCACAAAGTGAGTCAAGCTCAGTTCTTTGCTGACTACTCATCTTTGAACAGTAGACTCTCAGTTCAGTGTGGATTCTTTCAGCATTACAATGTCCTCAGTGCCACACAACCCAAATAACAATCTCGGTGCAAAGAGTACACATCTTTATTTGCTATCAATTAATGAAGCTAAAGAGGAACTTTCACAGGGGCCAACCTCAGAAAAAATATTGACTGAAATAATTCTGTCCTTTGACTCCAGATTTTTGCTGTCTCTGCTGCTTTTGCAGTACATTTGAATTACGGTTCTCTTTCCTATCTGAGTCTCTCCTTTAGCAACCCTCCACCATGACACCACTGTCCTGACACATGGATTTTTACAGACAGCCTGGATACAACTGCCACATCCTGGCTTCACTGAAGAATCAGCAGCACAGTGCAAGGTGTGGTAAATATCTCATGTGCAAGTCTTTCGATGACTGGCCTGCATCTCATCTGTTTCAAAGACAAAGCTAAGGTAAAGCTGGTTCCAGTCATCCACAGCCTCAACACAAGCAGACCTGGAAGGTACCATGGCATTACAGCCTGGCCTGTTGTACTTGTCTAAGCACGACATCTGACCTAGTCTTTAGCAGTCTATGGCAGAGCCACACAAAAGCTTCAAGGGACAAGCTGAAGGCTAAGGGTCCCATGACCCTCAGCTAAAGGCTAAGTGGTCCCTCTTTGGTGACAAAGAGGGAATAAAATCCACAAGTTCTCAATTCTCATTTCTGTATTCAGAGCAGAGTTCGTTCCACTTTTTCACAGGCACTGCTTTTCAGAACAAGTAGTTTCTTTGGCTTCCTTTCCCCATTTATATTATTGCCAGAGAGCTTTGCTGTCATGCCACTAACAAAATACATAGTTTTAGTCCTGTTTCTTAACCTGGCCCACAGGAAAAATAACCAAGCACTCCTCACTTTCATTGACTGCCAATAAAACTAGTCCAATAGGACTGGTCCAACATCACTCAAACTCTGAAATAACTTCCCACCTGCCTTCAGCTTGCTTCACTTAAATTCCTATAGTCCTTAGTGTTTGGGGTAGAGGGACTGGGAAAGTATGCTTAACACGTACTACAGCATTGTTTCAGAAACATTTCACCACACAAATTAACTCCAGTTTGGCATTTTAGCAAGCAAACATGACAGAAATTTTCACTTGGGAATCTGAACTACTGGTGCTTAACCAAGCAGAAGAATGGCAAGTTCTTCCCAGCCATACTTAGCTATTAATTTACATGCTAACCACTACCACTGAAACAACATCCACTGCTTTGCACATAAGTACAGCTGTGGCTCCAACACCTAGTGACATGTTCTGAGCCTTCAGACACAGCACAGGAACAGAATGGAGCCTTGGCTGGAGAGGGAAGAGAAAACCTCAGTGGACAGGAGCTCCAGCCAGCCTTGTCTTTAGCTTTCAGTACATTCTGTTCAAACACCCTAGACTTCAGCCCCTCCTTCCTCACCTCCCGTATGACTTGTTGCAGCTCCTCCTGCTCCACCGTTTTGTGGATTTCATCAAGCGAAGGCATGAGAGGGACTTTTTCAAGTTTGTGCTCCACCTCTGGCTTGCAGTCTGCAAGCTCAGAGCTTTCCACCTGCTGTCCAGTGCCTGCTCTCACTGGGGGAGTTGGTGTTAAGGCAACGGAGGCTCGGTACAACTTCTTGTTTTGACTCTTAGTTTTTCTACCTGTGTGACCAGAGCACACTGAAGAGGAATCCGAGTTTCCATGGGAGAATACTGACTCTGTACCCTCTGCTGGCAGAGTTTCCAGTCCAAGCTCTCCCAGTCCTAAACTGAGTTCAGACTTGAGAAATGACTGCTCTCGAATAAGCTCAGACACCTAAGGATTCAGAAAAGAAACAATCCCGAATAAGCACAGAAAAAAGTCACATACAGTCACAACTATGTTTTCTTGCTATTTATTTAATCACTTACTAATTCCCTCCATGTAACAGATACAGCTATAAAATTAATACATACTTTGCCTTTATGACTCCAACGAAGAGGATCATAAAAAGGAATGTACCTTTTTGAAAGCCAACATAAATAAAAATTGTGGCACTTCCCCAAGCCACTGACTTTTGCAATATGGATACAGCTTGCCAGAGCCATTAACAGAGACACACGTAAGGGCTTGATTTTTGTTTGTCTGTTCTTTCCTTTCTGCAATTTTTGAACTACTTATTTTCAGTAGCAGAAAATGCACAGAAATATAAGAAATAATTTTCCCTAGAAGATTCACAAGGCAATAGCCCCATTTGTATGAACTAAATGAAAAAAATCTCACTTCTACATATTCCTTTTAAAAGCTAACAAAGACTCTAGAGCCACTTATAGCTACAGTTAAATTTCCTCAAGGAAAATTGCAGCTGTTTTCAACAAAGCTATTTAAGGGAGTAAAATATTTCTAAAATTATGTGTCAAATGAATCCCCTGCAAGCTATTTTAAAGTAAAGCCTTCCTGGTTCTTTTTGTTAGTAAAACAGAGTACACAACAATTACTTACTGGTTCAATGACGTTTAATGGAGAAGGACATGACAGATTATCAGCACTTCTGCTTCCATACATACCCTGAAAAATTAAGTCAAGTTAATGCATTTAGGACTGTTTTAGAGCTCTCAGAATCTAGTATATAAACATGCTGCATCTCAGACAACTTCCTGTAAAACCAGAAGGTTGGAAACAGGAAATGGAGCTGGTTGGAGAAAGTTTATTTCAGTCATTTTTAAAGCTGGCCCTCTTCTATAAAAGGACATAACAATAAAAAGATATTTATAAGGTTCAAAGAACGCAAGTTTGGCTTGAGATCACAGTAATACTGTATTTTCTGTTCTTGGGTTTCAATTTTTTTCCCATGACAAGATACTGAAGAGGAACATGTGGCCTGTGCCTGTGCTGCTTCTACAGAAGAGGATTGGCTAAGAAAGAGAAATGAAACCCAGGAAGAACATATGATACTTTTCATCTGTGCTTCTTTTGTTTGGCTGATGACAGAACTACAGCAGCAAAAAGAGGAACAGTCTTCTGCTGAGTGAAAAATAAGAGAAAGTATATTGCCATGCCACCAGAAAACACAGACAAATGCCTTTTATCCCACTTCTTGTGCTTTTGGGGAGTGTTTGTGGGAGCAGAGTTTCTCCCACTGCTTGTCAGGGAGCTCATGTTCATCTGAAAGAGCTACAAAAGGCAACAGAGGAAAAAACCTGATAACAATGGGATTTTCTGGTTTTGGTTTTTGGTTGGTTGGGGTTTTTTTTGCCATGGATTGGCAGAGCTAGAGAGAAAGCACACTCAATTTTTTGGGAGAGAAAGACTGTGAAATTTTCATCTCTCTGCCCTCATCTCCCAAGCAAATCAGTGTAGAAAAACTCCAGAAAGCCCAACACCATCCTCCAAGGATTTTAGACATGAGCACTAGCTACCAAAACTGTGAGAACTCAAGGTCATGAAGAGGAAAAAGAAGAAAGCACTGACATAAGAGGTCGGCCTTTCTCAGCCCCAAAACCCCAGAAGGTATGTCTTGATATGTGTTAACACCAAGAAAGTCACACACCTTTTCCTCAAGATGAAATACTGACTGAAAATAAGAAAATATGACCCCTGATAATACACATGGCATCATTAGATTCCCAAGATTCCATCCCACTCCAAGAGTTTTAACAGTTATGAGTTATTATTCGTCTCTGCTCATTGCAGGAGGGTTGGTTGGACTAGATGATCTTTGAAGGTCCCTTTCAACCCAAACTATTCTATGATTCTGTGATGACCACTACCTTGAGAAAACACACAATGCTGTGGCAAAACTAATACTTACTAAGTGTGTCTGAGGTCTGTAAGGTGAAGACATGTGCAGACTTCTGAGCTGGTCTTCCAAGGCAAGCAGACGGTCCTCCAGCTGCATCTCCAGTTCCTGCAGCTCCATACGGACTGACTTCCTCAGGCTCTGCAGCTGATCAGCTTCGTATCTATAGCAAGACAGCACAAAAAGAGCAAAAGCATTCATTGCAGTCAGCTGCAAAGAGGTAACTAAGCAATCACCACAGTGGCACAAGGAAAGGTTTTCATACAAGGGAATTCAAAGTGGAACACAGAAAACTTACAGAAAATTATCTGAATGCCCATATAGAACAGAAGTCCTTTTCCATTTATAGAAAATATGTATCACTCCATAGGGAAAAAAAACAACTACCCAGTGTATCACAGTATATTCTCCAAAAATTTTAGCTTTAAATGCAGAAGAAATCAGTATTTCTACATATATCTAATCAAATGCAATTGAAAACTGGTAAGAATAAGCACCACAGAATAATGCAGTAATCGCATGTTACTCCTCCTGTGTGGTTACAGATTCCCCAGCACTCACAGCTACATTTTGGCCAGGAAGCCACTGTCTAAGGCAGCCAACTGATTTCAAACATGTTTACTTTTAAAGTGATAGGCCAAGAGCTGATTCAACTAAACTAAATATATAATCAGTTTTAAAACTTGTTCCAGATCTGCTGCCACCTCAACTCCTGGTGAGCACAAACACATGGAGCCAGAATATGAATGCCATCTGTAGCCTGCTGAGTAGCCACTGAAAGTTGGAAAAGCATCTGAATGTTCATTCTTTATGTACATCTACAAAGATGGGAGTGATCTAAAATCAAAATCTTTAGGACTTTTTCCTGTGTTTAAGTATCTTATGATAGGAGTCCTTAAAATCTGCAGCTGTAGAATAATTTTGGAGAAAGGATGCAGAAAAAATGGTTAATTAGTGAGAAAGAAGGACTGGAAGAAACAAAGAGTAAAAATTCTAGAATAAAGACGTATAAAGAAAAGAGTAAGTAAGATTTTGGCAAAAACTCAGTTTTCTTGCTGATTTCAAGGGCAGTAACACATTTTCTGATATGCCATAATATTTTTTCTTTGTTTTTTTTCTTTTTAAAAAGATCATTTTACCTTTCCTCCTCTGTCATGTGCTGATAAACTGTGGTCTGTTGACGCAACATAGCCAATTCCAAATCCATCATTTGAGTTCTGAATAAATTTAGATTTCTCCTCACCACTTGTAGCTCCTGGAAAGTATTCTGAGGAAATAAAAATATAATAATGAATTACATGGGAAAATGAATTAAAGTAAATTTGGATTCTGTGACCACATTTGCCCAGATGTGCCCTTTGAGTAAACAGCACCTCAGCAACTTCAGCATATGATGGAAGCTGCATGATGTACATTCACAATGACTCAAGAAAACAGCATTTTCAGCTGTATCATACAAACAAACACATGAAAGGGTTTCTATTTTAACATTATTTGTGGGAAGCTCTCTCTTGAGAGTGAAGACAAGGAACTGCCTCAAGTTAGCACAATCTGTGACACATTTAGCATGTTTCTTTGTATTTTATTTTGACTCAATATGACTGCACAAACAGGGTCACTTACTTCGTAGAGAGGTAGAATGGATGATCTCTGAGTAGTGTAACCAGTGGCAGATGAAAGATCCTGACCCCTCATCACTGGGTACTAGGGGGAAGAAACAAGCAATTTGAAATGGGAAAGGCATCCTCTCCAATGCACAGGCACTCCAAAAGCAGTCACTGTTGAAACACAACCTTTCTGGCATTGAGATTTCTGCAATCCATGGAAATAACTGTGTTACAAAAAGGCAACCTTACAAAATGGTAGCACCACTTCTTAACTGACACAGGCACCAAAGATCGGCAATGCAAGCATGTTGCAGGTGAAAAGCAAAATTAATCCTGACATAGTGAGTTTTTCTGCATAAAGCATTTTATGCCTGAAAACTTAGTAGTCTCAATTGTCTCAGCTAATGATAAAAAGAACAACTCCAATACCAGAACTGAGGAAATTAAGCTGTGTACTATTTTGAAATGTCAAATTTGTCATGGGATTTTTTTCGGTTCTTAGTTAGGGGAATTTTTGTTCATTTTGGTTTTTAATCTCACTACACTGCCTACATCCAAAGATCCCGGCTTGCTAATGATCTCTTGTTGAATCAAGATGGTTGAAAAATTTCTATTTGCATGTTGCAAGAACATATGGAGCAAACAGATAAAATTCAGGGGTTTGTTACATGTAAAGACACAGCACAACAAAGAACAGCGGAAACAGCAAAAACATTTACCTTCTCAGACATGTAAAAGACAGCTTGTCCAATATAATTTTGAAAGAATTCAAAGGACTATTGATATGCTATGGAAAATATGAACATGTACATTCATACAGAGAAGTTTTCCTCAAACATAATCACATCATCAAGGGGATGGGTTTCTTTTCCTCTGCCAGTTTTCTCTGTTCCCTGTTCCATCAGCAACTTATAATCCTTATTCCTTCCTAAAATCAGAATCATATATTTGAAACATCTAAACTTTTGGTTAGCCATTCAGTATGCTGTGTGCCAAACTCGATCTCTGCTGTAGGAAAAAGCAGGGAATACATTTTCATACCAACCTCTGCCATGAGAAGGACAAAGCCCCCAAAATGAAACAAGTCTAGACAAAATATGCTGGAAGATGAACAAGTGTTCATAAATGCTATTATCCCCTCCAATGCCTTTTTTTTTGTTTTTTTTGACTGAACCAGCTTGAGTTCTGGATGTAATACAGAGGTTTATTTTTCAGCAGGTTTAGTTAGCACGGCATGTGCGGTGAAACTGCTGTAGCACACCGTAACCTTACACAGATCAAGGCTGCAATTGGTACACATGACGGAATTCTCCAAAGAAGGTTAAGTTCTGCAAACACTTTCTCGCAGGCACACCTTGAGCAATGCTTGACTTAAAATACAGGTGACCACAGCTTTCTGCTGCAGAGCTGGCCACAGTACCAAATCTTGCTCTGAGAAGCAGAGTCAGCTGATATAACCAAATGAAGACAGGACTCACCTCTAACTTTTGACAAGTGGCAAAGTTAATAAAATAACAGGGGCCCAAAAAAACTGCCCTACAGCCTAGCACCTGCAATATGGTACAGCCAGGCACGTTTGCTCTTGGGTTAAACACACAGAAATTTTAGGACTACAACTGAATAGTATTCACATATTCATACATAAATGAGTAGAGTCTGTAACTGCTTTGCTCACATAGCCTCCTGGCAGGATCCTGTAAGCTGGACCACTACCTAAGAAAGCAGCAAAACCAGGATGGCAGAGGAGGCACAGCTGGCAATCACAGCTGGAGAGGAAGAGTAAAAGGTGTGGCAGAAATTGATAACATTAACGTGGTTGCATTCTCAATCATTTCTTCTCTGAGTGATGAGACGGACAAAATTTCACATGCTCTGACAAAATTGATTCTTAATAAGAGACTGATGGTATCAAGAACATGTTGACTAGATTGAGTTTTAAGTGAAAAAGATTGGCATGAGACAGTACAGAAACACACAGAGATCAACACTGACATCATTATCGAAGCTATGTGACTTGTAAGGAAAAAAATACATTTTTATCAGCCGGATGAGAAGTATATCAAAGAGAAGAGAAATCAAAGGACTGACCAGACAATTCCGTGATTCTATGAATACACATTTTTAAATCTAAAGCTTAAATTCTCATCTTAAAATAATGGCAGATAAAGAGAATACTGTTCCTCTACCTCCCATGCAAAAATATCCATGAAAGCTAAAAAATAAAAAATACTGAAAAAAAAAATCAGTCTGGGTCAACTGCAACAAGAAAACAAAAAATAGTGGAGCACTGAAAAGATGATCCTAGAATATCTTGACTTGTAAGGGACCCACAAGGGTCATCAAAGTCCAACTCCTGGCCCTGCACAGGATGACCACAAGTATCACACCATGTGCCTGAAAGCATTGTCCAAATGCTTCCTGAATTCTGTCAGGCTTGGTGCTGTGACCACTTCCCTGGAGAGCTGTTCCAGTGGCCAACCATCCTCTGTGTGAAAAACTTTTTCCTAGTATCTAACCTAAAACTTACACCTTTAAACACTTTAAATTTGCCTCTTTAAATGGAAGCTCTTAAAATGGTAGCAAATCAGACTTGCACAAAACCTCTTTTTTTTCGTGATCTGTTGAACTACACAATGGAATATTCAGGTCATCACCTTGGTTTGGTAAGGATAAAATAAGGAGCCCCTATGTCCAGGGGCAAAATTTGGCTTCCTCTTACCTGCGAGAGGTTCTGCAGGGAGTTTCTGATGTCATGTAGGACCCTGCGTAGCTGCATCTCCACAGTGGAGGGCGGGTTGCTGGCAAGGGGACGATGAGGAACTCCATGCCTTGGAAAGAAGGGACAGCTGAAGGGGGAAAGCATGGCACTGAAGGAAGAGCCAGAGACGCTTGGGACACTGTGGGTGCTGAGCGTCCTCATGTGCTCGCACAGTGGCCTATCCTGCCACTCGGTGGGGAGGGAATGGAGGGAGCACGTGGACTGGGACATAGCTGCTGGCATGTGCAGGGGGCAGCTCTGCACCCGGGTGGGACTGAGCTCCTCAGACAGCCTGCTGGGCCCAGCCTGGAGCACCTCTTTCTTGGAACATGAAGGCGCAATAAAGAGTGTGGATTTGCACACAGGATAGCTGGAGGCTGCCTCATCCTCACTTCTGTCATTCTCAGATGCTGCTTTCTCATCCTCCTCCACACGTGTGTACTTGTAGGTGAAAGAAGGAGGACTGCAGAGAGTCTCTTTTCCTGGAGTTAACTGAACATTCACAGAGGACACCACTTTCACTGGACTCAGCAATGCAGTTGGGAGAGACTGAGACCGCCTTAGAGGATAGCCCGATTCAGCTAACCAGAGCCTCTGCTTCCTCAGAAGATCTTTCGACTTAAGCAGAGTGCACCTGGCCCTGGAATCAGGTGAGCTGATGATCCTCATCTCAGCTCTCTGCAAGGCGACGTGAACTCTGTCCACAGGTGATGGGGAGGAGGCACCACCTTCCAGAGATGCCATCGACTTGAGGATATGGTGTGTGTGGTACTGAGGAAACTCAAACACAGTGCCTTCCTCCAGCAGGTCTGATTCTTTTTGCTCACTGGAAATGTCTTCCTCTTTAGAGCTGACGTCTCCTTGGACTGTTTCTGATATACGAGATGACTTGCTTTCTTGTCCTTGATTTTGTGCAGTTTTATAGTCACTAATTTTTCTATCTTCACTCCTTCTGCTATCAGAAGATGCCCCTACCTTTGGTCTCTCTAGTGGAGAGATAATATTCTCTTCATCATCATCATAATCCTCATCCTCATCATCATCTTCCTCCTCCTCCTCCTCAAACTTATCAAAACAAGGCAGTTCCTTCGGTGTCTTCTGTTCCTCACTGTGTGATGTCACAGTTGTTTCACTATCACAGCTGTCAGCACTGCTTCCCATGCCCTGCAACGACTCCTGAACCTAGGAACGACAGGAGACAGCAAAGGAGTGAATGTACTCGAGACTCAACTACTGCCTTCTCAGCAGTCAGGCTAACAGTCCAAGAACACTCTCATTGGGTATTGGGGTGGGGAGCAGAAAGAATAATGCTCTTAGTGTGCAAGAAAAACAGTGAAGGAGAACAAAGAAACCATGGCATCAGATACACTAGAAGTACAAAGTAGTATGGCACCAAAAGGAGATTTTTATTTTTCTAAAGAGAAAACTCTTCACACATTCCTTTGATTTGACAATAAATTCTATATTGTAAGAAGACTAAAGAGGCAGAAGAGTAAGAGCAAGAAGAGTAAAATGCTAGTATTTTAGATAGTGATGACAAATCGATAGCTGGGTTGTCATATAAAGCATCTCCCATTTATAAAGGTTCACAGCACTGAAGTGAAACGTAGCATTAGGAAATGTATCCAGAGAAGTGAGGAGAACTGCAGACTGTAGTGAAACGGTAGCATTTACAGGACAACACTAAGAATGGGAAAGCCAGTCTGCCCATAAACTCAGCCTGTTTTTAGTGAAAGAATTGTTGAAGACAGAGAATCTGAGAATCTCACATTAGGATGTTAATTTCAATTAAAGACCACATCCAGTACTATTAGCCCATCCTTCCGTTCTCCTGTTACTTCTTCCCTTTTTCATTCTAAATCACAGTTTAAACCAGAGCACTTATATGAGGGAGCTGCTCATTTAATAGGTAACAAATGGCAGGAAAAGCATCTAGAAGAAAGGAAAAAAGAAGAGGTCTGTGCATTGCAAAGCATTTTCTTGAAGCTGGCCTGACTGACTGGTGTATTTACAAGTGGACAAGACATTTTCTTAAGAGTATGTGGTATAAAGTACAGCCTTGGAAGTTTACCACAGTTGATGCATGAACTAGAAATTTTCCCATCTCTAATTTCTGCAGCTCTCACTGCCATTAAGATATTAATTATTAGTTCCTTCTAAAGAGATTGTGATGTTTGTCAGGCCATAGTTTCTTCTCCAACCACCTAGAAGATTTCAGTCATGAAGGTCATCTTCATAAGTACATACATAATATTGCACTCACTAGCATAGCCACAAATTATTATGAAAGACTGTGCAGGTTCAGATATTTTTCAAGTTAAAGGTATTAAAAGAATAAAAGATTATAATGTCTAGGTGAAATCATGTGGGTTACATGGGTGTCTGTGTCCTAATCCTTTATCACATTTTTCAATTATAAGTAAGACATAAAAACTTGGATGGAGAATTCTGGCTTCTTTAGTAACACGAAACCCCCCTGCAGAATTTCCCATCTCAATGTCAAAATCTCTCTCAGAAATCTTAATTCTGGAAGTCAGAGATGAAAGGTAATATGGTTCAAATTTTGAGTTCTCGCCTGAGTTTCAGAGGAAGCCTATGGGTACTAGAGTCAATAATTTAACAGTAGATGGCACTAAATTACCATACTTTTAAGAAACAATATATACTCCTCTGTGTCCCCCTCGTGTTTTCATGGGTTCTCTTCACTCGCTGCCAAGTTTTCATTTCCACTAGTTGCATCACTCACCCGTATTTTCTAAATTCAGCTCAGCACTTGGTCTGAATAAAACAGCGAAGGTCACCTAGCAACTCCATGGCACAAGTCTCGTGCTGTGTCACTATACCTTTTCAAAACAGTGTAACAGAAAACAGAGAAATCTCTTCCCTTTACAGCCAACACAGATAAACTCCACCAATATTCCAGTGAAGGGGCACCTAGCTGTAACATGCTTTTAGTGGGGGATCAGGTTGTAACCAACATAAAGATCAGGAGTGACCAACTCTCCCCTGAGTCACCTCCTAACCTGCCTGTCGACTTCAGTGCATTCACAGTTCTGTAGAAAGCTGGACAAGCGTGCCAGATGCTTATGCTCTTTGCAGAGACTCAGGATCATTCATCCCGTTATTCACTTTCCTGCTCTTGGAAAACATTAAGCTGAAGTTTAAGGGACACAAAGACTAACATTGTCTTGGATTTTATTTTGTAACTCAGTTGAAAAACTACAAAATTGGAAAGCCCAGAACACCAGTACCAAAATGAAAAAGCAACACTGATGGATGGAGAGGGTGAAAAATCTCTTCCTAGTAACTGCCCAACAGCTTTTAAAATGCTTGATGTGCCACAAGGGAGAAACATATGGTAGCGTAAGAAACAGCTCAGCAGATACAAGCTATAGAAATGAAATTCTGGAGGTACCCAGAATCCCATCTATTCCTTTGGCTGTGGTCTAGGTCCCAGACAGCTAACTGATGGCCTTGAGGACAGGATCTGACTCCAGGCTGTTATCTGTCTGATTAACAGGCCAATCAAAACATGGCTATTGCTTTGTGAATGTTTTAGGAGAACTGCTCTCCAAAATATCAGATACAATGCTGTGCAAGCATATGTATTGAGCAGACACCTAAACACTGTGCCGGAACAAAAGCTTTCCCTAAGACATGAAGTCTCTGGTCAGTATCACAGCAATTTCTGGGACCGACATCAAACAAACTGGAAGAAGAAAGAGCACAGAAGCTCAAGATCAAGTAAAATTAGTTTATATTCACAGTAAAGTTAGTGTGAAATTGTTTTCATTTTCTGTCAGTTGTTAATTTAGGAAAAAAAAAAAGAGAAACATGCAGGGGTCAGGGTAGAGAAGAGAAAAAGAGAGTGAGAAGGAGAAAATGATTAAAAAAAGAGAAATGATCAGCAGAATAGCTATAATCTTTCAAGACCTTAATCTCTACCCACTACTGAGAGGAACTGACTACCAAAGTGAGAAAACATACACCAGAAACAGCAAACAGGACAGGACATATGGAACTTAGAGCTTGTTCCAGTCCTAAGTACACCCAGATTAACCTAGCAGAAAGGCTGTCAAATTTGAACACAGTTCTGTAAGGGACTCGGAAGGTCCAGCTCTGAAAATTATGATTTTATAGGATCTAGACTGACGGTCACAGTAGCAGACAAACATCAACAACCCTCCTACTCTGCCCTACTGTTTCAGACTAATGAGGAGTATTTCAAGCACAGGATAAAAACCTTACCTGAAGCTGACTGAATGGAGAACAATCTGTGGAATCCTCAGCGAAGCCACTGCTGTCAGAGTGCTGACTCGCTGTCCGTAACAGCTGATCTGTTTAATACAACCAAAACCCAACCGCAATTACTTTACAAATCACAGCCTTTCAAGACCAATCGCATTCAATACATGCTTTCCTTTCACATCAAAGTAACATTAAGTGGGTAATACAATTGCTTTTCAAGTTCCACTTTGAACAGAACAGAGAAATGACTTGTTTGTTTCAAGCAAAATCTCTCATGCAAAGCCCTACTTGTGAAACTTCAAGCAGCAGTGGAAGAGAAACCATCTTTTACATTTTTCCTTCCTGTGCTGTGGAAAAAAACCTCTGCAGATATTGCCACTAATGGAGTTTACCTTTCATAAAACTGCATCACTGGTTAATTCACATGCAGGCAGTGGAAGAGTTGTTTTCGTGTTGAAAAGTACAGATCTGACACCTCTCCTGATCACGGAGATACTGAAGATCAGTGGTGTCCTACACCAGCCCCTACACCCAAAGGAACAGCACCACACGGGCAGAGAGGGTCATGTGGAGGACTCTGCCAGCTGCTGGAGAGGGTCCTCTGCTTGTTTAGTGGACAAATGCAGAACATCCCTTACACATCAATGGGCAATCTGCCAAAGTACATTCCCAGTGCTCATTTTATACACACAAGATAAGATCCTCCTGCTTGTTCCTTTCTACTGACATTAGGTAAGCATTAGAATAGCCTAAAGAGGGTCTAAAATCCTAAGTGCTTCCCAGAAGTGATTTCCTCTGGTGCAAACTGCACTTACTAAGCAGCTTTGCAGGGAGATCTCAGCAAGCTCTGCAGTATACTATTGCATGTCTGTTGCTCCTGAATGGACACACGACGCACCGACCAAGTGCAAGGTTTACCTTATGGCACCAGAAACATTTTACTCAGCCTGAGGCCTGCAAGGGTAACAACCTTGCCTCAGCTTTAGGTTTCAGCAGAAGTGTAAAAGCTTGGAGATGGGAAGCAACTACAGAGGCCTGTAGTCCCCAGACCCCTGCCACCTGCTCCTCTTGAGCCTTGGGTGAGAGCTTGCTGCTTCCTTCTCGAAGGCTCAATGCCGAATTTTGCCTCACTTAAATGTCATCATATAATTAATCCCAGTTCACAGCTCACTCCATTGGCATGCGTTATGAAAACTGTTTTGAAACAGTTGGATATTCAGAACTAACTTTTTTTAGTATTGATTTTGATAAACATTTTACTAACACAGAAATAAGTAAGAGCCTGCACAGCCTGCGAACACCAGTAGAGGCAAATTGCCCACTAAGCTTCTGTATCAGTGATGTCACACAGCTTTTAGGGAGTGCCTTTCAAATTGTGCTGCTGTTATGTTATCATGGCAGCCACAATATCCTGCGATGACAAACAACTTTTCTACCTCAAGACAGACATCCACACCCAACTCCCAGTAAAGACAATGGAAATTACTTCCCTGAGAACTGGACCTTATTAACTGCCCAATACAACTAATACAGCTGAAAGAGCCATGCCATGAACAGCTTGTCACTACAGCTGAGGCTGGGAGGAAGCTGTTACCTGCTTCAAGGTGAATAGTTACCTACTTTTGCTGCCAGACACTTTGGCCTCCCCTCTGTCTCTTTTTGTATCTGGTGAATTTTAATTTAATAGAAAAAAACCCCACTACTAGTGAAAGCCTTAGCCTTTCTTGGGGAAGAGATTCCCACTAGTTCAGATAAAGCAATTCACCAGACCATGTGCTAGCATCTGCTTTCATGTGCACGAGGTTCATTACTGCTCAACAGAACACTGACCAGCCCTTCTATTTCCTTCTCAGTCAGTATTTCCTTTTCCACTATGGGAAGGAAAATTGCATCTATATGTTTTCTCAAATCAATTGTTGGTCTTCCCAGAGACACAGTACTAAAGTTAAAATCAGTCTTTTAGATCATTTGCTACAGCACATGCTTTGACAGCCTTACAGGACAGATACTGCCAGTCAAGGGATCAGCCCAGAGCATTCACACCAGCCTCATCGTCTGTGTCCATGACTGGCACAGCATGGACAGATTCAAACTGCCTTGGTTCCACCTAAGGAGACATCCCCTTAATACAGCCATCCCTTGCTTTCTGTGCTACAGAGCTGCTAGGATTTTTTAACATTTTAAAGCAAATCAGGAAAGACATGTTTCGTGAGTAGTCATCTGCTACCACACCTTCCCCTTGTCTTTTCCAAGTTCTTAGTGTTCTCCACCATACCATTATGATCCAGTGAAAAATTATAAAGAACTGGAATCTCTACTGAATCAGTAGTGAAATGACAAAGTTTCATTCTGTAAAGACTGGAAATGCTAACTTGTATGCTGGGATATACCAATACATAATGGTATCCACCCTCCTTGTCATCTACGGATCCAGCTATACAGCCTGCTCTTTAGCACCTGGATATCTCTCAGGTTCAAGCAAATAAGGGGAAAAGATGGAAACATTTTTTTAAAAGTTACAGTTACATTTGGCTCTTGATTAAACTGCCTCCTGGCAATGGAGAATCTTCAGGAGTTTGTGATGAGATACGGCTCCTGTCTCTTCACCTCCAGTGCAGAAAACTCAGCACCAAAGGCTAGGTTATGGAGCCAGCCTGGGAGGATCCCTTGCTCTGTGCAACCCCAGCAAGGCAATTGCACCTTCTGCAAAAAGGTACCACTGCACAGCACCGACTCTGCCAGCCAAAGCTACTGTCAACACTACACAGGGGAAATCTTCTGAACTACAGGGAAGAGGCCAGGGGCAGGATAAGAAGGAAAGTGTGTGGGAAGGAACCAGCCATGACAAACAAAACCAACAGGAACAATCAAACTCCCATCCCAGTTTAACAGAGCACAAATTAAAATGCCTCTTGGATTGTTGTTTTAAGCTATATATATATATATATATATATATAGTATATTTAGGCACTGAATACGTGTAAAAAAATGTGAGTATTCATAAATAAACTAAATAAACTGAAAATATTCTAAACAAAGAACACATGATGAAGAAACAAGCCTGTGGTTTACAAAACCTGAGAGCAGATTCATCAGAGAATCCCTGTCAGGGAAATGATTAGTTCATCTACTGTAATATAATAATCAGCTACCAGTGGACTGTCAGTCTCACCTCTTCTGCATCACTCAACTGCTCACACAGAAAAGGACAAGAAGAAATATGTGGAAACTCCCCATGAAGCTTTAACATTTGTTTCTTGTACCTGCACTATTGGAAAAGCTCTAATGCACTTCGTATTTTATGAGGTAATTAATAAATTAACATTCCCAACTTAAGTATGAAGTATTTCATTATGGGATTAAATATCAGCTGTCCCTTTTTTCACACACTGATCACTCCCTGCACCCCAGCACTTACAAAACCAGCCCAGTAGTGAGCCCTGCTGCAAAACCTCTCTGAGTCCCTGGGGATTTCCTCGCATCTGGACAGATAAGTGCAGACTCTCACAAATACTAAATCTGTTCCAGATGTTTTATTCTCACTCTCCCATCTCCAATCTCCTGGGGAGCTGCACCCACAGAGAGCTATAAATACAATAATGTATTAAGGACAGGAAGTGCTGATGATGTGCTTTCTTCCCTTTAAGAACTAAATTTTCAAAACTGATAACTGCTTTTGACTACCAACGTCAGATGCCTTAAAAGAAACAGGTCTGTGGCTACCAAGAATTTCACAGAGCCACTGATGTCAGTAACCAGACATTCACGAATTACAATGTCTTGGGAATAGTTTGTCCTCTAGGCATTGTATCTGTATTTGTCTTGCTTTTGGGGCATTTTTTTGGAATGGAAGGTGCTGCTCTATGATATGTCAGTAATAATTTTGGTTTTGAACCAACAAACCTTTCTACCAGATAACTTTACAATAAGTTGGTTTTTTTACAGTGGACATTTAGCAATGCCGTATGTTTGCAAACTAGCTGAAGCTTTTCATTCTTGTGTTACCAAAAAACCTGAAATAAGAAACACGCTTTAACTGCAAGTCTAAGAACAGTAGACCGCGTTCAACTATAATAGTCAATGGTCAACCAGACTATTTCAGTAGGAAAGAGAATCTCTTTTTTTTTATTTGAATACTTCACGTCTTATTAAAGGCCCTCTTAATATGCCTTAAAAACTGTTGTAAATGTCAGAGAAAGCATCAATAGCCCTCTGCGTACATGTAAAATGACATTGCAAGGTTTATAATAATCTGTACCAAAGAACACCATTCCTGATAATTGACAAATAAATACCACCACATGAAAAAAAAAGGTACAGAAGTATTCCTTCAGGGGAAGCATTCATCTGGAACAAAATTTTCATTTATGGGTGCTTATGCACAGTAGATACAAAGCCACTGTAAAAGGTGGGTTTGTATAAGGATCATTGACTGAAATCACACTGCAACAGAAGGCCCATGGTTGAACTTCATGTGGATCCCACCTCATGAGTTTGCTAGTGAGAGTGGCATCTCACATTCAGACACAATGGCCAGCATTTTTAATAAGTAATCATTAACTCTGGATGCCTTCAAACTTGGAGAACATCCACTCTGAGAAAACAGGTCTCTATGTTTTCTCGTGTTAGACAACTTGGGAAAAAAAAAAAAAAATTGGCTTGGCTACAGGTTTTTTACATTTTGGATAAGTTCTCCATCAAATGTTCTCCCTCTTGGCAACTTTACTGAAATCCACACAGAACAAAGTCCTAAGTTTTTCACATCTTCCAGATGAAATAAAATGCTGGTCTCAGACTAACTTCCAGCAGAAGTGGAGGTGGGCATTGATACCTTTGTTAGATAAGTAATAGAACACTCTAGGCAATGCCTGCATGATAATAAAGTGTCACCACTAATCTATGCCAAGTGTATTCAGAATAGGTGGGACATAGTGCCTGGGAAACATGACCCAGCATGGTCTGCTTCTGTCAGACTGAAGTCCCATTGCTAGAACTGGTGGTACCACCTGTCAGCAGGTACACACAGGACCATCTGACTTTTTTTGCTGCATGGTGGAAGAAGAGGGTAAAATAACTACTGGGAACAGAAAACAAAATTAGCAATTCAGAAGAAGAAAAAATTAATCTTCTTCCTCCCTGACTGCAGCTCGTGGTTCCTTATATTGGTTTTCTCGGAAAAGCTCTTCCTGGAGCTGGCGAGGCCAGGCAAACAGGAGACCTGCCCTGTAAAGACTGCACTTCTTTTCATGTAATCACGTTTAAAGCAGTGGTAATGAACTTCAAAATCAGCTAAGGAAGAAGTACTGGGAACAGTCAGAGATTCAGTGTCTGGTGCTCCTTCTCAGTGGCCTGTGTCTGTAGCAGAGGAGGCTTAGTGAGCCCCAGGCTGTGTTGTGCAGAACACTGATGAACAAGTAGCACAAGCTATCACCAATAACCAGGCATTACCCTTCAACACCTAGTCTAGGGCACTCTCAGCCATGTTAATGCAATTCAGCTGACAGTTCACAAGAGCGTCAATTCATTTGTGAAAAGGCAAGTACGATGATCTCTGTTTCTTAAGACAGGTTTTTCTGCCTCTCTCTAGTATCTAGAGATGCTAGTCATGTTTCACCAAGAAACTGCATCACATCCAAGCACCTCACGAAGTGCAACAAGCTCTAGTTCTTCTTTAATTACATGTATCAGGTAGGCAATGGACTTCACTTGCCAACACTGGGCAAAGTAACAATCACAAAATGAACTTAAAAATCAGCTTTTCCCCCCTCCCAAGCCATAAAACACATAAATAAGAACTCGAGATGAAAGCAGAACTAAATGAACTACAATAGCTGGTGCACAGCATTCTCCATGTGAGGGACTATGATTTCCACGTGGGTGTAGAGACATTAGTTTTCTGTGCAAGCAGCCTGCAGACAGAGCAGTAGTGCATGTATCATGCAATTTAGGTTTGAAACAATATAATTTCAGTTTAAATGGGTATCTTAAATTACAGGATCTACCAGGGAAAAAAAAATCTCACACAATCTGAATCAACATTTCGGGCCATCTGAGCTATCATCAATGACACAAAAGTGAAAACAGCCAGTGAGATTATAGGGCTGTTGTCCTGCCTGTAATTTGGTTGCCACTTTGTAGTAATGTTCTGTGATTTAGCTAAAAAAGAAACCCCGAACTTTTTTATTTCTAGAGAAAAAAACTTTAGAAGCTTAAAATATCTGAATCAGCCTTTCAGAGATGGAAGGACACTCAGCAGTCTGCTGTCTCACAGAAGTTGCAGTCTACTCACCTTTCCTTGACTTGGTCACTGCTAGCTGGTGTGCAGCTGAAACGTGAGGCAGATCCCCCTCTGTACTCTGGATCTATCAGGAAGAGGAGATGAATATTTTGTCAGGCCAACTGGAATATGTGCCTGTGCTTAAGAGTGCCTCAGCTATACACACTGCACACGTAGGAGGAAGTTTTGTTGGTTTTTTCCTCCAATTCAACAGCCTGTACCGATCGAAGGAGAAAATTGTTATCTCCTTGAACCAACTTCCATCAGGCATTCAGCAATGCTCCTGGAGGGGAACAGGGATCCTGGGGCAGCCTCTCCAACCCACAGCACAGGACTCCCCTCTGGTTACGCACAGTATGCAGAAAGACCTGGAAATCACATCCTGTGACAACACAGTTCTCAGTTCCTCTTTGACAAAACACTAAAATTACTGTGTGAAAACACTTCCGACCACCTTTACAGTACCATCTTTTTCCAATCAGAACTCTTGGCCCTTCATCTGAATATAAAGAACAAGTACAATACATTTAGAAAAATGTATCAGGAGGTCAGCACACAAGGACTGCCATCTGCTGCCCTACCAACTCTTTCCTACAAGCCACCAGTCTTCCAGCAGAAGGACCGAGACCCTGCCAGAACCTACTCCAGACTTCACCATGTCACTACTTGTGGAAATACTTCTTCTGTCTTCCAGGACAGAAAAGGAAGATAATGTATTCAGATCTATTAACATTTCAACTGGGAAACTTAGAACTACATAAGAATGAATCCTTTTATTCAATAACTTAGTGGAACACAGTCTTACTAAAAAAGCAGTTCTCCGGCAAACGTTCAAACAATGGAAAGAGTATGCCTAAAATCTCAACAGGGAGGCCTTTGTTTAGATCAAAACCTAGAATATGTTCTCTCTTTTGTGTGATCCTGAAAAAATCTTAATGGATCACATGCAAGTCTACATGCACAACCCCCAGTCCAGCTATCCCCAACCCTTCCCTCTAATGGGCTGCTGGCCCAGTTTCAAAATTACCATGCAATGAATTTATCTCCATTTTTTATCAACTTAAAAATGTAAAATCAAGATACTGATGTTTATAAGGCAAAATTAGTATCTGGCTAAAGAAGACGTGGTATTTGCATCACTATTATGTGTATAGCAGCCACAAGGGTGCATTTTCTGAGTTACAAGGGTTTTGAGAAGTACTTGGCCTGAACTTTTCACCATTAATAAGTGAGCAGCGTTACTTTTGCATGATAAACCTAGCGGTTTCTGTTCCTTTAGGAGATGAAGGCTGAACCAAAGGGATAAATCTGTATTTCATCCAAATGTAGGGGAGCATAGAAGGGGCCCACCACTTAAGATTAGGAAAAGAATTTTTTTTTTAAAGGAACAGCAAGTAATCTTACAGACACTTTAATAAAACTGGTCTCTCAGGAAAGGCGTCATCTTTCTCTCAAACCTCACAGTTTCTGATGGCAAAATTTGCAGCCTTCCAACAGCTAAGCCTCTTCTCATTTAAATACTGTTCACCTCCTGTCAGTGGCTGGGAGACAGCGTTCCAACTGTGTCCACAGCACGGTGCAGCTCCTCAGGCACACAGCAGCTCCTTCCTCATCCCTTCAGGCAATATTCATGCTGGTAAATGACCTTTAGGACTGTCATTGGCCACCTCAAGAGTGGGTGTTTGGGGGAAGTCCTACCCTGACTCACTCCCACACTAGCTATCTTCACAGCCACAGACTTCCGAAGGGCATGCAAACCTCCAAGGAATTCGTAAGCATGGAAAGAACTTCCTTGATATATCTGTCATCTTTCTTATGCAGAAGAATGCACTGTGAGCCAAGCTAGGAAAACAGGGGGAGGAGTTATTGTCACTGATTCTAATACGGTTTATTGTTCATTATACCCTGCTTAGAGACGCAGAAAAATAAAATCACACTGCCAGGAATTGTTCTAAAATGTCTTCAACAAAACTGAATCCCTCCCTCCCAGGAATCTGTAGGCAGTTGGTAAGTATATACTGTATTCATAAACAAAAAAATCACCACAATCCCATCCCACATCATATGCTGTCTTGCTGAAACAGCTGTGTTTATGCCTGGCATCACTACACGAAGTGTGTCAACCAAAACTTCACACACACATCGCATTTGTGCCGAAGTCAGCAACTCCTTACAATCCAACTTACTCTGAAGGAAAAATCCACTCCTCTTTTTAAAACACACACATACACACACACACATATATATAAAATACATTAATTGTTCCAGTTTTGTAGTACCAAAAATGGATTTCTCCTCTGGAATATGCAGCAAAATGCATTGCTGCTCAGTCCCCTCCAATTGTGCCAATGCAAACATTTTTGTAGCTACACAACAAGCTGTATCAAGAAAATGATCTGGCTGAAAACTAAGCCAGGAAAAAGAAATAAATCAAAATACACTGGGTTTCTTTTTCCCGTCTCAACTGGACCAGTCCTTTGTTCTACTTCAGTAGATGGCCACACAACATGTGAGTGAGGACATACTGGAATAAACAAGTGGCAGGAACCACAAGAGGCTTGATTACCTTCTTTTGCATAATGAATGCCATCAGCTACAACATTAGCTCATCTAAAAGAGCTTGTCATGACAATATGACACTAGACACGGTATCTACTAAACCATCACTTCATCGATGGTGGTAAAGCTCTGGGGCTTTTCTGTTCACTTGCTTTCTTCATTTCACCAATGAAATCACAATATTCTTCATTTCATATATCTATTTCACATGGACAAAAAACTGCTGAACTTTTAAGAGTCACATTGAAATGTGTCCACAAAAGCATCTACTCATTTAAGAATTTTCAGACAGTTCTTACAATTCAAGCTGCAAGTCTATACAAAAATTGCACTCTTGAATTTGTAGGCTGCATGTTTACTAGCCTAATAAACAAATCACTTACAGGAATCTGGGAATTAAAATTCCTCTGGGACAAATATCAATATAAAAATTGATATCTGCATTTATGAAGATATTAAAAGACAGCTAGCACAGAATTTGTAACTATGCCATCGCTCAAAGTCATGTCACAGTGACTTTCAATGTGCTAATTTCCAGAAAACAAATAAATCAACGTACAGCAGATTGCTATCAAAACCAAAAGTTGCACAAGATGAGCACCTCATGCTCCATGAAAGTCCCTCTTCTGTTTCATGCACCAAAACTCTTGCTTTATTCACAAATTTATCTTTAATCAACATCAATTTATAAACTGAATTTACTTTTAGACAACAAAAGTAATGACTTCTAGTTAACAATTAAGTAAAATAAAAATTAAACTCCCAAGGTTTTGGTTCATACAAAGCCTAACCTAGATCTACTTACACAGAGAAAACTTCCTAGGAGTTATGCCAGTGATTGCAATTACCTGAATTTGATTTAAAAAAAAGAATGAGAACTTTCCCACTGACTCTTAGGAACAACAGCAGCAGCAGCAGCATCAAGTTACTTCATTAAGAGGATCAATTAAAGCAGCCTGCAACTGTTGAGAAAGTGCAACACTCAGAGAATTTAAAGTATTCCTGAAGAAAAACACTGTCAACTACACAGGAGGGAACATTCCTGTGCTGGCAGACAGTGAGTTATGTAAACTGTATGCACAAGGAAAGGCATGCATCTTCACTCACCTCTTCCATCTCAAAGGAGTCCTTCTGCTGCAGCATCAGGTTCGTTATGGAGGGGTTTGCCAGGGGAGCACAGGGGTCTCTACCTGGCGGCGCTGAGGACAGTCTCTGTGTCAGGACACTGCTGTCGGATGTGCTGGAGCTGCTGCTGAGGCCTGGTGAGTCCAAGAGACCGGGTCCTTCACAGGGTCTATCCTGGGCGCTTGCCAGCCTGCCACCCTGCCCATCTGCTGGAAGCACAGTACCCTCCTGTGCATCATCAGTCACAGCAGGGAGCTGCGCAGGTCTCTCTGCATTTGCAGCCTTTGTCTTACTGCTGCCTATCTCCTCCTTAACAGTAGCCAAAAAAGAGGGACAGTCTTTCTTTTTAGAATATTTTGGCAATTTAGATTCATTTTTAATATCATTTTCCTCGCTCCCTACTTCAGCTGGGCTTTTCCCTTTTTCAGCAGGTGAAGGAGAGCTGCTGCTGCCATCAGCTTGCTGTGTGCCACACAGATTGAGTTTTGACAAGGTCTTCATTAACCGACTGGCTGTGTTGCTGCGGTTCAAAGGGGGAGGGCTGGAGGCCTCTTTACTGGAAGACACTGAATTCATACTACCAATTTTCTGCAGAGGAGTCCCAGAGACTTGAGAATACAAAGAAGAAAAAGCATTGGCCACAGTAGTAAGCACTTCAATCTGACGAAAACGACCTGCACAGGAATGAAACACAAGGCATATCTGAAGAGGGAATTCTGATCATAACCTCTGCCCAGCCCCACAAACCTCCTCCTACTTTTATCAAGGGCCCCTAAGGCTGAATGAACACTGCCTAGGCCTGTAACATGAGAGTGATACCATACTATGGAAAAAAAGAACAACCTTTGCAAGAATCTTTACTAAATGCCCAAAAACAGCATCCAAAAGTCTCCCAAAGTAAGTGGCATATGTGTGTGAATGCAAGTGTATTTACAAAATGCTGCAAAGAAAGTGTTACTCGCATTGCTCTCTCCATCTACAACTACAAAAGGACAGCTATGCCCTCATTTCAGCAACACTCATTACCGATCCAACAAAGCTCCTGTCCAAGTCAATAGAAATACTGTCCCAGATTTCAACAATGACAGAAATAGGTCGCTGCCACCCAGAAGAAAAATCCCACCCAGAGACTGAAGAACACCAGAAACAGAGGGATATTGCTAATTCTTTCAGTGCTCTAAAGCTGCAACAGAAGACAAGATTAGAGTAAGACATGAGAATGATAGAAACCAGAAGACAGCATACCTTACAAGATGCCTTTCATTTTCCTCCCCCACTATAAACCCCTTCCACCCACCCCAAGGAGTATCACCCTGGTGGTCAGCTCTTGCCTATTTAAGACCAAGCAAGAGTTTTTATTATGAATTCTGAATGGAATTTGGCCTTTAGGCTGTAAGGTGGTTTTGCCAGAATATTAGATATACACCTCTTTTGGGGATGTTTACATAGTTAATAAACTCATAAACAAACTGTGCTTCAAAAACATACTTACTTGTTAAAGCAAAACTTGGATTTTCCACTTCCATGCGCTGTATTTGGGCATTCAAAAACACTTTGATATCTATCCCTCTGGCAAATGATGACGAATTAAAAAATCTCGCTGGAATTTTTGAAGCAATATCTGGTTCATCTCTTCCAAACCCAAGGTTATAGAGCACTTCTTCAGGATCTTCCTCATAAAGTTCCAGTAATTCAGAAACACTAGACAAATGAAAGATGTTTACCCTCTATCTGTCTCCTTTTGAGATCCAGTCCCTTCTGTCCAACTGCTAACTCAGCCCAGTAACCAGTCTGGTTTATTGAACTTTTAACTCCCACAGCTCAGCCTAGTTTTGGAAATAACCGTGGAGATCTCTGCATCTGAAGTTTTGGTTCCCATCATGAGAGCCGTTGGCCCAGACACAACACAGACCCAATCCTGTAATTTCTAAAAATCAGTCCTATTCTGCAGAGCTCAAATTTTAAAATGCCATTAAAATTTCAGGCGTTTTTAATGTTTAGGTCCATTTGTTAGCATTTACTGAAAACCACAACTAAAATCAAATGGAAGTTTTTCAAGCAACCAGACGAAAATTCCCTTCTCAGCTACTAAATGCAACAATGCACATAAAACAAGCCACATCCACATAACTGAGGAACAGACCTTCAAAGCATAGTACTCCCTTACCTTGAAACAGTCGCGCTGCTTTTTCCAGAGCCGGTGGAGTTCATACTTCTCCCCTTCTGATGGAACTGCAGCCTCTTGTCCTTTGCCAGTACACCATTGCTGTCAACACAAACAGAGAGGACCCCTGCGATAAACGTCTTTTGTTCAGGGTCTTGATTCTCTGTCTTGCTGGAGAGCTAACCCTCCAGCACTGCTGAATTTCTCTTTTGCCCTTCAGTGTTATCTGGTTTATATTAGCCATATCATTTATTGAAATACAGAAACAAAAGCAAACCCTAGGCCACCTCAGTAAAAATGCACATAGACGGCAGTGAGCTGAGAAAACAAATCCCTGATCCGCCCTTGCTGCCCCACCCTCCCTGTTCCCACCCTCCTCCAGTAAGGAAGCCCAGCCTCGGGTGAGCTGTCCCTGCCCTGCCTTTTCCTGCCTGCCCTGGGCTGCTGCCTCCTCTGGCAGGAGCACCTCTCCACCGCAAGGCCACCCTCTCCACGCCTCGGGTACCCGGCTCGCCACAGCCCTCGCCCATCTGCCAGCAGCACAGGGCTGCGACCTGCCTGGGCCCGGCTGGGGCAGCTGAAGAGGCTCCAGGCAGGGAGAATGAAGCAAGAGGAACTCCAGCCCACACTGCTGGCCAGTCTCTTTCCCAATCCCAAACTATTTCTTCCCTGCATCTGAAGAAGCTGCCTGAGCATTAGGTGGTATCCTGGGTTCAAACGTACTTTTACTGCTAATCTCTCTGGGAAACAAACTGCTCCCCCCCGAACAGCCACCAAGAAACCAAAGGTGGCAGAGGATTCGACTAAGAGAGTACATTTATTTATGGAGCCCAGCTCAGGAGGAGTAGAGAGGATGCTGCCCGCAGGGACTGTACAGCATTCGCTGAAGTCTCAACGGGGTTTTAGTTTCAGCACATTTTATTTAGAATCTCTAACCATCTCTTGTCTTTGAAAGTCTTTCTTCCCCACCCCCAAAAGACATCTGCTATGACAGGCAAAACTAGTTTTCCCTTGAAATTTCTGAAACAGTAAGCAAACAGTGAGGCAAAGGAGGTTAATCATACTAAATTACTAAGATTTGTCATTTCCCTGTTTTCCTCCTGCTACTCCAAAATCTATGTCAGGTCTGCTGAAAGAATAAAAATCTGAATTTTTGTTCCGCACCTCCTAATGACTGTTTCTGTGTTACCTGGATCTTTTCCTTCTCTCTCATGTAAACAGACATGAGCAGAAGAGCTTTAGCTCTGTGGTAGCCCCCATGACTTCCACTGCCCATTCTTCCTCCTGCCCTTCAGTATAAATATTCCTCTGACCTAAACAAACACAAATAAAGACTTTTACCATGTTTCTGTTTGGGCATCACTCCGCAGATGATTCGCTGAGGAAAAAGAAGAAGAAGTTACATCCAAACCTCTTCATAACTAAGCTTCTCACAATCAGTATGAAGAAGCAGATAGTGACCATGTTTACCAACAATCCTGCATAAACCAGATTTTACTTTTTTCATATAAATCTGGTTGTCAAGGGTTTCTAGTAGAGACCTGATATAAAGATGATCTGGTTGAATAAAGCTCTGTTTAAAATGGACATATGTTTATATACTGTCATTAATCTTATTACTTGAAATTGGAATTGTGATAAGCTGGTAATTATTATATAAACCATTTATTGCTTTGCAACTGAAGAGATGATTACCTGCTGCAGGGCTGTTCCCGGGTGGCAAGGGGAGGAGGACAAGCAGGCATGCAAGGATTGCTTCAGAAGAGAAAGTAAAGATTATAAGAAAGGCAGCTGGCCCCACAGCCAGGTACCAAGACTGTATTAGGTCATCTTTTCATCAGTAAAGTGGGGCAGGGCCCTGGCTGCCTGAGCTGTGCAATACATGGACAAGAGCTCAGTGAAGCCCTTGGTGCTGATGGGGCCAGAGGACGTGCTCAGAGATGAGAGGGCTCAGGAGGGAGGCTGTCTGCCAGGTACCAAGCACCTGGCCACCAGGCTGACAGGGAAGTCAGCATTTTCTGCAGCTGGATCATTGGGAACATCCCAGGCAGCACTATTCTTTCAGAATTGAACCTCAGACTTAAATTATGGGTTCCCCAAAGAGGCAACTCAGCATTAAGAACTTGCCCCAGGAGACAGGCAAGGAGCACGAGTCTGTCACAGCAGCCCTCAGGATGAGCTGTGAAAGAGCGAAGCAATGGCACACACACTGCCAGGAAAACCCCGCTGTGCAACAGGGTACAGTCAGCAACCGGGAGTGAAACATGGAAACCTCACAGCTTCTCACTTGGTTCCAGAGGCATCACAAAGAAATGTATGCAGAGGAATGTATGCAAAATGCAGATCCTCATCTCTGAATATTCTTGCCTACACTATGAACGTAAGCCTATCTGTAAGGATTACCCAGTGACTAAGCTGAACAGCTGAACTATAGATTTTACTAGCTCAGCAGTGGGCTGGAGTTACGGGTCCCTGCCCAGTGCCCTCTGTACCATTCACACAGGGCTCTGGCTTGTATCTGGAGTCAGGCAGTCATGCTGCACAAGGGCAGGCCATTCATAGCAGCCTCAAAGGGGCTGTCTGTCTGGCAGGGCACGCAGCTCCAAGCAGCTCTGTTGTCCCCTTGTTCTTGGATGGGAAGCAAAGCCCAGCAGAAACACAGGCATCCTTACCCAGGAAAATCAACCAGCAGCTCTAGTACTGGGACCTTTTCATCCGCACAAGCTAAATGCTAAAGATTCATAAAAACCTGAAGTCCTTGGAAATTATAAGGAGAAAAACTGAAAAGAAGAAAGTGACATGATGTACTAAACTGCACTCATTTTTGTATTTTCTGTCATAGCTTAGACCCTTGGATTATCATTACAAAGAAAGTTTTCTTACAAAATCTTTGTACTGCAGGCAATCTAAAAAGTGGAAAAGACTGTCAATAGGAAAATTTAATCCTATTTAATCTATTGCAGTAGGAGACTCATTTACTGCTTTTCCATCATTATCAGATCAAGATCAAGGTGAACATTTTTCCTTAGGAGTCTTAAATCTTTAAAAATTAAAGATATTTCCTTCCTCCAGGCCTTGTCCCACTACTTTGACAGTACTGGCAAGACTAATGTGGAAGGAAAGGGCTTTCTACTACACCAGTTCTGGCACTTAGCAAAGGCTGTAATTCAAAAACATTTAAAGCTAAACTGGAAGAGTGGTTTTGTCTGTGAGACATTATTTTCCTATTTTACTACAAGATGCTGCTGTTAGAACAGAATCCACAGTGCTTTTGTTAGTTTGTTTATGGATATCTCTAACCCATGATCAACAGAAAGGGTAGAAGTCGTTTTTACAAAGAAGTCCACCAGAAATAACCACATCTCCTTCCCCATAAGAAAAGAGAGAGAAAGAAAAGGCAAGCAGCTAGCAACAGGAAAGTGTATATTGTGGTTGATCCAAAATACTTACTCAGCTTTGGTGCTTTTCATTTTTAAAAGCACTTAGGTCTTACTGGGTTTGCCTCTTGGCTGAGAGAATTTCATTTCTCCTTTCAGAAGCTCACACATGCCACTCCCAAGGGATTCAGTGGAAGTGGGCCATGCATGGCTGCCAAGAGTAACCCATGGACAAGAAGAGCAAGTAGGAGAAATCATTTTCTCACAGCCTTGGTAAGTGCTCCAGGCTGTCCTGTCATCGTGGGTATTAAAATCAGAGGGCAGAAGCAAATTCAGGGCTGCTTCTGACCTTTGGGTCAGAGACACAGAATGTTTAACTCTAGCAATAGTCTAAATAACTTCAAAAAACAAATCTTCCTGCATTTTTGTGTGCTTCATCCTGATTTTCTAGCCAATGCTCTCCTTCACAATAAAAATTCAGATGACTGAACATAATTTTTTTTGCTAGAAAAAGAGTCATAATTTGCCACACCCACCTTCGGCTCCCAGGGATAAGTCATCTTCAAAACTTCCTCCATTTCTTACCAGCATGCCTGAAAACACAGTTAGCAGTTCAACAACTACAATGCTCCAAGGTTCTCCTCCCAGCAGCTTATCTTAAAGACATTAGCAAGACACTTCATTTGATACAAGAAATAACCAGACTTTATTTACAATCCCTGCATTACTTATAGCAGGTAAAAAGCATTAAGAAGCAAGAAGTTACATTTCAGAACACAGCAAAATTACTTTGAAAGAGAACAGCTACAACACTGCCTTAGTTTTGTGCTCAGAAACACCCCCAGGTCAACCTGCGAGCAAATTAACTGCAAGTGGGAACCTGGAGGCAGAGCTCAGCACATCTGTGCCTCCTGCTGCTGCGGTATCCGTCCTCCAGACATCTTACCAGGGGAATCCAGGGTCTGAGGCCAGCTGGGGCATTCCTCTCTCACCTCCCTGGACCAGATTAGGAGCTGAAGTGAAAACTCCAGGCACAGCAAGTAATTCTTCTTCACCCTGTCACTACCTGCACATTCCCACTGTACTTTGAACTTTACTATTCGGACCTGCTTGAATAGTAAAATTTTCAGGTGTGGCAACCACAGTTATTAAAGACAGAGACTGCCTCACGTACACAAGCTTGGAGACAAAATCACCTCCCTGTTTTGCACATTTGGGGTTTTTTTAGACCTTACTAAGACCTCAAGACAGACTTATTCAGGTTCTTTTCCCCCCTTCGCCACTTTCTCGGGCACAATTGCTCTGCTGTGAGAATAACTGCAACGCTGACCCGGCTGTGGTTTGCACTGCTACTAAAGAGATGAGGAGTCACATGAATGTCCTAGAAAACAGTTTCCAGCAAAAGAGATTTCAGTAGGTAAAGCCCTTCCTTACCCTTTAACACAGGATTGCTTTGCTCATCCAGGGAGGCTCCCAGAGGCGTTCTGAAACCACAGAAGAGATTAACACTACTTAAAGAACTTGCTGCTTCATGCCCTCCCTTACAGCATGTAACAAGCTTGTGATAGCAGCAGTTATCCCTCCCTCCCTCCCTCTCTCCTTCCCTCCCTCCGCCCCCAGAAAGCACAAACATCTGACGACTGGCAGTAACTTCCCAAACCATCTCCAGCCCTCTAAATAAATACACCTTGCAGAGAAAAACAACAAAACATAGTAACTCCAAAGCTCAAACACGTTCAGGGGCAGCAGGCCCCTGTTGAGGAAAATCATGGACTTCTCAGCAAAACACCCAGAAAAAACAAGCATGAATTTCTGAAGGGATTAATTCAGTGTCATTTATGCAGCAAAAACTGTTGCCATTTTTCTAAACATTTAAAACTTCTTGGGGAGAGGGGTGAAAAGTTGTATTTGGTGATCAGAAAGATTCAAGATAAAAATCTTGACAGCTATGTTAGCTGTCACTTGTCAGTTCTGATACTTTACACTCTTCACACTGGTTCTTTTTTGGATGATCCCTCCTGTTGCTGTTGCCTGAAGGGCAGGTGATTTGCGGAACCTCATGGTGCTCGAAAGGAGCAGCAGAAGCCTCACAAATGACAGGTCCAATCCCACTCTGGGTTCACACTGTTGCCACTAGCTAGATGATTCTACATCTTGCCTCTCAGACATGTTTAACCAAAGTCTTGTCACTTCTAAGTAGCACAGCATTAACTTTCAAAGCTCAAAACAAATTCAGAAATACAATATTCCTAAAGACCGGGAAAGTAGATGATTTATGTGCCTACATTATGCATGTTTCACTTGGATTTTTAATTAGATAAACACATAAACCTACTCAAAGACCTGAAAGTAAACAGTGCCCTGATACAGAATTTATTTTGGTGCCATGGCCAAATTAAGCAAGGAAAGTTTGCATCTGCTTTGTAACAGACCTTACACTTCACAGCCTTATTTTTCCTTCCCCTCTGAAAAGAGCTCACTCTCTCCAGATGCAGCCTGCTGATACAGAGCAAGCTCACTTCAACATGCCTTTTGCAAAGCAAAGCAAAGCCCCACCACGGTGGGACTCCAAGGCAAACAGCCAGAGCATCCAGGTGCACAAGCATGTTTCAGGTGACAGGACAGGCTCTGCTGAGGCTCAGATCTCCTGTGCTTCTGTGTCTGTCCAGTCAGAGTCTGGAAAAATTTAGGGTTTATTGTCTAAACCTGTCACGCTCCAAGAAGCTGTATGTTCTGAGGTAATAACTATGCTGGTTGTTTACTCCCTGGCTCTGATGGGTGCACTCCCACCCTTCTCCCTCACTACTCCCATGCCTCTATGTTTTCAATGTAGAAACTTGCTGGCATTGACTTTGACAGCCAAGGTCAGTGCTGCATGCAGTGGCTGGCAGAAAGCAGTAAAAGCATCAACCAAAGCTGGCATTTTCCTTTAGAAATTACGTCTGTCCCCATTACAGCACATTAGCTACCAGAAAAGCATCCTTGTCAACTACACCTTGCTGCGCTGCTGCACACAGCTGCTCTACAACCCCCTGCCTTTGAAAAGCTCGCTCTTAAGAACTAGACAAAACAGGAGTTTAAACAAGGGACAAGAACCACACAAAAATCCTTTTGGACAACAGCATGGATAGCTCTACCTTTCTGCACCAGGCTGGTTTTCACCAGCAAGGCCCACAGTTCTGTCTCAGAGCAGCCCTGTGAGCGTGGGAATGTTAGGGCTGGGGGACCCTGCCACCTGCTGTGCCCTCAGGATGGGGTCTCCCTGCCACAGGCAGCCTCAAGGCTTCCTCTCACCCCAGAGCTTTCTTTGTTCAGCTACCAATTGTGGTCGGGTGGTCTTTTGGAACAGGACAAGGGTTTTGCACTGTGCCATGGAAGTGTTTAAACCTCAGCTTTTAAAACCTTAACTGGGCAGAAGTCATGTTTATTTTAAACTTGAAGCAAAAAATCTCTACTTTCTGAGGCACTTCGAGAACTCACTTCCTGCATATCTACAGGAGATGGCTCCTAGATACCTCCCACATCCCCAGTATTACTGGCAGAGTTTAAATATATTTAATCGAAATAATACATGTCATCATAAGAGTTGACAAAGATTACTTTTTATCTATCAGTGTAGTACAAACTCTTGTGTTTCAACTTTTATGAGCTTTCTTATTACTTCAAAATGCCTTTTCAAAGTACTGGGGAGAGAGCTCAAAGGCATGCAATTCCCAAAACACGAATGAAGCAGAGATTTTGAGTAACATCTGTCATTTTTTATGCCCTCATAATTCTTATCACAGTATGATAAATACTTGCTTTTTTCATTTGGGGTTTGCTGTTCTTTTGGGGTTAGTTGTTTCTTTACAAAAAAACCCAAAACAACAAAACGTGTGTCTACCAAGGTACATAACACGGGATATTAGGAACCCTCCTCTCCTCCAAAGCAGAGAAGACGCCAAGTAATAAGAGCCCCAAACCACTAACATAAACATCCAAGGACAGCTAGTAATTCTCTTTATCTATACTAGAACACTATTGATGCTTTTACAAACAAACAAAGGAATAAATCTCATAAGCAGATCTATTTATGCAGTGGACTGATATTAAGGTTTTTTGTGTTGCTGCCAACTCAAACCAGAAAATGGGATTTTAAAAGTGCCAATTTTCTTCTCATTTCACAAACAGGTACAGAAACAGACAAAAGGTGAAGGACTGCTTTTAGAAAGCATGTAACAGAGAAAATATTGTATTTCAGTAACTGATCTTTGTTTGTAATAATGGCTACATAGTACCTTGTTACGGAGTTGACTTGTAAGAATAAGTTTGTGTGTGAACCAGAAATAGAAGCTCAGTTTGTGTATGCCCACACTTTGTAGCAATGAAAGCTCAACAGTAAAAGCAGTGTTATTAAAAAAGTAAGAATTTTCAGGGAGGAGAACTTACAAATTGTAAATTTCACAACTGTTATTTTTAAACAAAACATTGCAGGGCTAGTCTGTCCTCTGTTAATGGTGTCCTTTTTTCCTATGTACATTGTTATCAAGACACAATCAGTTCAAGGTTTCTATACACAGAATCATTTATAACACTGCAAATTGAATTATCCCTTTACTACACATGCTTGCATGTGTATTAGACACAAAAAAGTAAACTATTCTGCAGTTTTAAAACACAAGGAACTGCGCAATGCTTCAGGCTGCTGGGATTGCACCTCCCAGACATGAACCATACACGCTGGCACCCTGCACACCATAGAGCAGAGGCTAACTCCTGTCTGAATAACATTGTTTAGGAAATCTTTTTTTAAAAAAATCTTTCTGAGGAGAACACAAGATTCCTCTGAAAAGGTTTACAATAGTAAATAGCTGTACATTTAAAGGCTTCTGTGGAAGGAGCACAACAGGTTTCACAAATATGCATTACCTAAATCTGCATTTCTGTATTAGCAAAAGAGTTAACTTGTGCTTCATTTGTTATTTGTAAAACAAGATTCCCATATTTTGGGAATCAACCACGAGAGATGCAAACACATTCCACAGAAACGTGTGGTGCCAGTTTTAACAACAGACAGTTACGAAAGCACAGGTATGAAATGCAAGCTTTGTGTTATTGCTCAAGATATTTGGCCATCTATTATATGTTGATGTGGTCAGTTTGCAGCTTTGTGCTATTCCTTACATTCTGTATGGAAATGGTATAGAACACAGGGCCAGGGAAGGTTCTAGAAAGAAATCTTGCAGATGTAGATATAGTGGCAGTGCAGCATTAGGAAGAATATATTCCCCAAGGGCCTCTTCACCCTCCAGTCCTTACATTTTCTGCCCTCCCCACTCAAAAAATACTTCTAAGAAAGCACTGAATTCATAATACTGATTTTTAAGAATATAGTTTGGTAGAGCAACACAATACCAGATTGGAGGTAAAGTCAGAAAAATCTTCTTCCGTTCTGGCATTTTGGAAGAATGGTCTGTCAGGTCTGAACAGTGTATTTTAGGGATTGGTACAATTTCAAACCTGTAGCTGCCAATACTCTATCCAAGGTACAGCCTGTAAAGATGTGAAGAAAACTCTATGGAGGATCCTGTAGCTATAAAACAACCCACACTTCAGTTACAGAGGAAGCTCAGTCAGCTGCTTACTGGATCAAGAGATCACAAAGGCACAGCTAATCTCAGTGGTAAATTCTCGCCTTAATGTAGCTGCTCTTAAAAGAATAAAGAAACCAGAAATATCAAATAGCAGAGGTCTTGAAATGTCATTGTTAGCTACTGGAAAGCTAATTTAGCTTCTCCCCATCAACTCTGCCTCCAAGGACTGTTAGGACTGAACGGAGAAAAAGACAGGACAAAAGCAGCTGCTACTGGATGTAGCATTTGTGCTTTCATGTGACTGAGGATGAAGAAAAAGTAATGCCATCAGCCTGTTTCAAACACTGAAGATTATTTTGCAACAGTAATAGAAACACAGAATACATATACCATGCTTCAAAGTAAAGGACAAAGGACATTAAGAGACTCAGATAAATCAAGTTAGTCTAAACTGTGCCATCACTCCTGAAGGCCCGTAAGCACAGAGGCCATGCCATGGTAGCACCATTTCTTTAAATCTGCACCAAAAACCAGGGTGGGAAACAGCGGAAGCTTTAAACTGGAGTCCCTCGGCGAGAACCACTGCAGCCTCCGAAGTAATGCCGCCTCCCTCACCCTCAACCGAGTTCCTCCCCCGGCGGCTGAAAGCCTTCGGGCTCATTAATGAGACGCCAAGGAGAGAAGCGGTGCCGAACGCCAGCTCCCCTGTGGCCATGCGGACTGGCGACGCGGCTCCCGGTGCAGCCCGCCCGGGGGGCACAGTCCGGGCCAGCGCCGGTGCCCGCTCCGCTCCGCGGCCGTGCCCGCCGGGGCTGTCTGCCCTGCCCTCCCCTCCCCTCCCGCCCGCGGGAGCACCCACCTGCAGTCCTTCAGCCATATGGCGATCTTCTCGTTGGGAACGCTGTGACAGCCTTCGGGGCAGAGCAGGAGAGAGAAGCCGACAGTCAGTAACAGCGAGGCCGCCCCGCCGGCCCAAGGGGGTCCCGGTGGTCCCCGGACGGCCGCTCCCCGGCACTGACCTGCTCCTGCGGCCAGCGGCAGCTCTCCGCCGGCGAGATCCTCCTCCTCCTCTTCCTCCTCTTCTTCCTCCTCCTCCTCCTCGCCGCGGGCCAGCGCCGCTGCCGAGAAATCCTCCGCTTCCGACGCCTGCCAGGAGTCGCGGCTCTTGGCCCAGGCCTTCCTCTTCTGGGTCGCCCCTTGCCACTCCTCCGCCGCCGGGGGCTGCTCCATCGGGGCGCCGGCGGGGACTTCACGCCAGGAGGCGAGTGCCGGAGAGAGCCAGCCTGCCGGGCGAGCGGAGATGAGCCGTCCGTCCGCCTGTCCGTCCGCCCGTCCAGGGGCCGCGGGGCC